>VOVZ01000044.1:60740-83933 GCA_008079325.1 Morchella conica | reverse complement strand
CACCCCCCACCACCCCCCGAGAGACACAAATTCATTAATCAACCCACAGTCTACATACATACTCTACTCTACTCTACTCTACTCTACCACTTCGCCCCTGTCCTTCTACTGGCCCTTAGTCGAAGGGTTCTTGCACTACTCTCCCGGTCCCAGGCTTTCGATCCCTCGCTTACCCCCCAAGTGCACATATCGCATATGCATGGTAGCCTCGAACAAAACTAAAAACTCAGCCCTGAATTTCTCGCCCTCCTTTCCCCTCCCTCCCTCCTCTTAACACACAGATATATACCCACTGCACCCTACCAATCGTCAATCCCAATCCCAATCCCCCCCCCCCAACAACAATAACTGGAAGCTCCACCGCCGGGGAAATACCAGGTAGGGCATACACACGATCACTTCATGCCACCATCCACCACCACCACCACCACCACCTCAGCACTCCCACTACTACTACTACTCCATGACCTCGATGACGATCCACTGGAAAGGCCTCTACGACCCTTCAATCGGCCCGCCCCCTCCCCGAAACTCCCACCAGGACCGCCCAACGCTGCTGGTCACTTGGTGGTGCTCGTCGCTGTGCCTGTTCATCATCTTGTCCCGCGTGGTGGGCAGGTTTGCGAGGACACTGAAGATTTTTAATGACGACAAATGGATGGCGGCCACGGCGGTGCCCTTGATGGTCAGGATGGGACTGATCCATGCGGTGCTGGTGCTGGGCACGAATAATGCCGACACGACGGGAATGACGGAGGAGGAGGTGAGGAAGAGGGTTGTGGGGAGTAAGCTGGTGCTGGCGGCGAGAGTGTGGTATGCTGTGTTGTAAGTTTGATGGCTTTTTATCTGCTTCTTCTACTATTATTGTTTTTCCCTTTCTTTTCTTTATTTCTTCACGGGTGGTCTCGGTTGTTGATGGATCGTGGTTGCTGATGAAGAGGCACGTGGGCAGCATTTGGAGCCAGAAATTTTGCATCACAGAGTTTTACAAACGCCTCACCGTGCATGTCTGGGATCGGCACTACGAGATTGGGCTGAAGCTCTTGCGGTGGATCTTACTCGTTACCTTTGCGGCGGCTTGTATCAGTATTTTCGCAGAGTGTAGGCCGAGTCATAAGTGAGTCTCAGATCACAACCCTAGCCCTACACATATATAACTGGGTCTTATAGATATATTTACTGACCTTTATGCCTTAGGCTCTGTAAGTCTTACCAACCGAGTGTGACACTGCTGTGCATCATATTATGCGAATAAAAAATACTAATCATTATTATCGATTATCTAGGGCAGGTCAAACCAGACCCAGGACGTGAGTTCTTTCTCCCTCCACCACCACCATCTTTTCATGTTTAATTTGTCATTGTGCGTTTATGCCTGATAACGATGTCTGCAATAATAGCGCAATGCCGTGTTTCATACGTTCCTCTTGTCAGCCTTGGAAGTTTAAACGTCTTCACCGACCTCCTCCTCGTCATCTTCCCCATCCCAGCCATCTGCCGCTCCGGGATGCGCACACGAACGTTTGTGCACCCACTCCAACACACCTCTTTCCTCACGCTCCCCACTAACGCCCCCCTTGCAGAAAGTTCCACATGATATTTCTCTTCTCGCTCTCCCTCCTCCCCGTTGCAACAACGCTTTACCGCGTCCCCTCCATCATCCGCCTACAAGGAACCTACTCCCAAGCATACCGCACGCTCTGGGCGTCAATCGAGAGCCTGGCAGCATGCGTCTGTGCCAACGCCGTCATCCTAAACTCTTACGCCCGCGACCGCGGGCCCAAGAAGCAAAAGTTCCGGGCACCGAGTGATGGCGAGGACGCTATGGACCGGCGTAGCGTCGTGCTGGGGAACCTCATCTGGGGCAGCGATGAACACCTTGCTAGGGACGTGGGCATGGGCATCGATACGGATTTGTTGAGCCTCGCTGGGGTACATCCCCCCCCCTTCTTCCTTGTATTCATGGTGGTGGTGCTGACTTGAAAAACAGAGGAGCTCGAGATCATCGGGGTTCCCATCGCCCGTGGCGTTTAAAACGCCGACATACAACCGCTCGGACCTCCCGCGGTACAACGATGAAGACCAGACCCCGCCGCCGACCTCGCTGAAGAAGGAGGGGCCGGACATGGAGTGGTGTGGAGAGCCACGACAGCTCTCGGTGCCGGAGAGGGTGCATAGTAGCCGTGGGAGACGGCAGGTCGCGTTTTATGATGTTGGGGGACTACTTGGCGAGAGGCGTGAGAGCACGGGGAGTGATTCGGGTACTACGGCGGTTGCGGAGAGCGGGGAGGGGGGGCAGGTAGTGCTGAATGATGTTGGTGGGTTATTGGGCGGGAAGCGATGAGGAGCCCGTTTCTGTGAATTTTGGAGCCGCGATGAGACTAGGGTTGCCTTTTTTTTCTTTTTCTTTTCTTTCTTTCTTACTGATGGGACTTGTTTTGGGGGGATTTTCTTTTCTATTTCACTTTGGTAGTGGGGTTTGGGCGTTTTATGGGTTGGAATGCTGGGATCTGTGGTATATTAGTTTACCTTTGTGGGTTATGTGGGAGCTAGGTTGGGGCTAGGGTGGTAATGATACCTTTGGACCTTGCACTGGGAGAGTGTATATATAGTAGTAAAGTAGTATTAATTAAAATATAAAGCAAGATGCCGATTTTGCTTATATCCACTTGTCGTTTACTCGGGAGAAATACTGGGAAAATGCTTCTGTTCGGATTTAGGCATCAGTATGTGCAAGGACGTGCTTTAGATCATAGTTTCAATTGATTCTAGGTACATGAATATCGCATGGAGGTATAAACCTATGGCGTGAACTCTACCTATCCCCTATACCCTATACCCGCCCGATTTCCCCATTATAGTAACTGTGGTATGCTACCAACCGCACGTCCTCTTACAAGGTAGACGACAAGAAAATCCCCCCCCACTACAAGTCGACAAAAGAAAAAAAAAAGAAAGAAGGAGAGAAGAGAGTAACAAAATGGCAAAAGGCGCCGCACCGCCCGTGAAAGAACAGGGTCCCCAGCCGAAGGCAGTGTAATATCGGCTGAGCCGGTGTCAAGAAATGTTTGAGAGCCTCATAAAAAAAGAGGAGGCCGCAGAGGAGGTGGAGATAGGGAGCCTCATAAAAAAAGAGGAGGCCGCAGAGGAGGTGGAGATAGCGAGTGGTCTCTGCCCAAAGGGGGGACGGCCAGGAGGACCCATAGGGCCCGAAGAAGGAGGCAGTCCCCCAAGGGAAGAGAGAGGAGGAGAAGGTTTTGGCCTCATAGGCAGAGAGGAGACCGAGTTTGAAAAGGTTTTGACCATTTCCAGTGAAGGAGAGGTCGAGTTTGTATAGTTGGGACTTGCTTTGGCTAAATATGTGCAAGGACGTGCGCTACGCGAGCGTATATATTCGATTACTAACCTGTTCTAAATTAGGCTCTTGGATTTCAGCTGTAAACCGCGCGAGTGATATGTGGTGACTGAGGATAAATCAAGCCTGTTTTTTTTTCTTTTTCTTTTGTTTAGCTCATTAGTTACATAAACATAGCCTGTTGAAGGCACACGCTAGCGGTAGAACATGCTACTTGAATTCCGTGTATATATCGAAAGCGAATGGGACCGTTATATCTAATACTCTGGAGATCATGAGTAATGACGGAGGAGGGTGTAGAGTAGGTGCTCTGAGTCTTCAGGATGATTAAGCACACAGCACTGCAAAAGAAAACAATGCAGTAAGATCACTTGGCGCCTCAGGGCTCTGGAAGCTTGTGTGAGGAGCATGTACTCGCAATGTCCTGACGTTTGCGAATAGGACTACATGTACCTACTATTGCATACACCAAAAAAAGAAGCTTGGCGTATTTTTGTATTGTATACAATAGTAGTCCTATTCGCAAACGTTAGGACATTGCGAGTAGACGTTGCACGAGGAATGCCGCATCAACGGTACGGGGATATCATAGCCGTTTTTGGTGGTGCTGCAGCTCAGTTGACGTTATAGAGCCTTGCCGCGATGGACTGTCAAGTCTGGAGGTTCCGGGTGCTGGTGGGCACTTGGGGAAGTTGGTGCCGGTCTACTGGCGGGCTGGCCGTTACCACGGTGTTCGCTTTGTAATGCCGCTCTGGGTTCGGATGACCCGTGGTCGTAGGTACAGTACCAGTACCAGTACCAGTGATTTCACGCCATCCCATGTAGGTACGTACTATGGCGGAACTTCATGCACCAGAGCTCCTCAGCCCCCCCCCCCCCCCCTTACCCACTAACCACTACCCCGTGCGAGGTACTCTGGGAATATTGTTTTTCCTACTGGCAGAACCAATCTGCTGCCATGTATTCCCGACTTCTCGCTCTCCATACTCAATGCTTGGAATCTTGGCAAGTCCGGCACATGTGCTCCATAACTGAGGTTCAACTAGTCTGTATAATTGCATATCATCGCCTGGCCCCCAGCTTATCCCCCCCCCACCCCACCCCATGTTGGCCATGTACAGCCGGTCTGATGAATGCGTCGAGAACTCGAAAGCATGCCCAGGCCGGGATTGCGTCGGTTGTTTATGCGGGGTTGTTTTTCTTTTTTCTTGGTTATTGCTTATTTTGACGACGTTGGACATGGATACACTGCAGTGCAGTGCAGCGCAGCGCCGTGCAGGCGTTGCGTTTATGCATAATAATGCCTAGAGTACTCTAGGTAGAGTGTTTGGGCTACTCTGCATGTAGGGATGCACTGCTGGTCGAGGTGCTTGGTGGGGGTTTTGGCAGCCGGAGGGAGAGAGGGATGCACTGCGGGGTGTTGGTGTAGGTAGGCACACGCGTAATGGCCGGCATGGTCGAAAAGGTGTAAAGAGTCTGCTCGAAACGTGGCCCCTTCTGTTGGGCCTTGGGTAAGAGTTTGCAAAGCTGGACTGCCGACTGGGTCCGGTTTTTGTTTTTGATGAAAATTTTGATGAAGATACTGCACCAGGGTTAGGGTTTGTGTGTAGAGATTTCGAGGGATACTTGGCGGAATTGGAATAGCGCGAGATGATTATCAGATATGCATAAAAGTTCGTAAAAGAAGTTCGGTGTGGAGTGTAATTCTTGGTGTGTGTTTGAAGGTGTGTGTTTGAAAGGGTTTCTTGCTCTGAGAATCATGGGATATCACTCGGCCGGTCAGAGGAAGCTTCTTCGATAGAAATACAGAAAGATTTGGAATCTTATGGAAGACGAAAAAAAAAGGAAGACTTACCTGCTACATTGTATGTAGATGTTAGCAAAAAGAACAAAATCCTCAACTCACACCTCGGTCCGAAACGATTGATATTCTGTGATGCATGCGCCTCAGTGTTTGGCTCGCGTCTAGACTTACGCACCGCATGAACGAAGAAGACATTCGATTCCCAAGATGTCTCTCCGGCCTAGCTTCCGACACCAACGGTTTCAAAGATCGGCCCCCAGAATCGAAGCACAAAGTGGTGGTGGTGTGGTAAAGGTTTAGAAAAGGAAAGAATTGGCGCGTTGCGTCGCCGGTGTGTATGTGTGTAATCTACTCTACTCTAGAGTATGTGTGTGTAAGGAAAAAGCAAAGAAGAGGAAAAATAAAAGATGCAGGAACTGAAACTCGCTCACCGAAATGTGTTGAGAATAGTAGAGTAGCTTGCCTCGTGCAATGCAGAAAGGATCGCCGGCTACAATATGTCAGTAGGGCAGGCCCGGCAGGGTGTCTTGGAGCAGCGAGTGATCTTTGGTGCTTCACGCCCTTACTTGGCCAAGATCAGCCATGTAATCTGCCACCGAGCACGTGAGATTTAATTGACTATGTGGCTGAGTGCCCAACACTACATGTACTCGGGTGTGAGGGTAAGTGATCAGATTCTGGTGGGCTTATATCAACCATACATGTATGCCCCAAGGAACTCTAGGGACCAAATTTCGATTGATATCTGCTGAAAGTTAACTCTACACAGTCAAATGTGTGTCCAAATACAATATAGAGTAGGTGCTTATAGATAAAACATTATATATATTCTTTCAAGTTTTTTTTTAGATTTTTTGATGGGGATTTGGAAATAGTTCTGATGACTTTTCCCCCCCATTCAAAATGTAAATTCTTGGCAGATACTATTGGCTCCCACGCTGTGGCTTCTGCAAACCCATAACCAATCGTCGTCGAGTTCTGATCACTTTTGCGCACACCCGAGTCCTTTACATACATGTATTTTGCTCTGGATGTTCGCACAGGTGCTGTGGCATTGTGGCGCTATAGCTAGGCTGTAGTCGACTCTCTAGACACGTTTCTGTAAACACCGTCGAGCTAGTCTTTTGAGTCTTATCATCTTGAGCCCCGGAAAGCTTCGTCTTGCACCGTTTTATCTCAGCATCTCTTCAGGATACACCAAGGCAACGTGCTCCGTTCCGTTACCACGAAGAAATAGGAGCTCGCTCCTGATACATCACTCATTCGTCTGTTCTTGTGCCTTTTCTTCTGCCATGCCTCCCCTTCTGGGCTACATGGCCTTGCTCATTCAGCTGCTCGTATGACGGGAAATAATTGCTGACAACTCCATGTTAGAATGTTCATAATAGGTTTAACCCTCTCTCCGGCAACAGAAGGAGAAGATATTGGAGCGATAGGGGGATCAAGTCTCTACACCCTTCTTGGTATTTCGGTTTTTCCGATCCTCGACTAGAGTAGAGTACATGTAGCGTAGGTACATACATCTCCACATACACATACTTACGTACTCTTTAATATATTCTGAACATGCAGGAATCAATCGGCAGCAGGACTGAGCGTTGAAGCACTATATGCACAGCGCGGGTGAAGCATTGATGCAGATCAACGTGAGGAACATAAATTCGATATGTGACTAGGTAGCGCACGTTGTTTTGAAATGACTTTCAAATATATGCGAGTCGGTGACCGGATATCACAGTATATCACTCACCGTTGCCGATCCACCTGGTGGGTGTAGGAGAAACTGATGGAGGAGGCTGGGTCATTCTACTGATGCTGTGCTAGGCGACATGCACTAATTGATCCGATCATTGATGGAGACCTCACTGCAGATAGGATTGGCTTCATGCTTTTATGCAGAGAAGATGCGCATAGAAATTTCGAAATGCATATCCACGGCCGAGGAGAAGCGCCACGAGTAGAAGCAAAGACGCCAGAAGAGTCAGCATTTTCTCGATGAGCTTCGCTCCGCTAGGGCTGGCGAATACAACCGCTTAAATCGAATTTATTATTTTTAATCCCCGGATGCTCGCGGTAGCCAGTGCACGGCTCTTCTCTGCTGTTGAAAAACGTCATTTTTGGTTTGGTTATTCCAGTTCCATGTTTTGCGTGTATCCTCCCCGCAATCCGGTGATGAATCTCCCAAGATACACCTGATATCCTAGGGCTGCCCGGCAAATGGGAGAAAGGAAAATTGTAGAAAAAGTAATGAAAGACATGACTGACGATCTAGTGGAGATTCGTGTTGCAGGAGATATTCGTCAGTGCACCAAGCCTGGATTTGGTACGATGAACCATTGTTGCAACCTGGCAAATGGAACACTTGATATCTTACTTCTGCAAGGGAAGAAAGAGAAAAAAAAAGCAAAGCCCAAAAGAATATTCAAAATACCGGCTTAGTGCCGCTATTGAACCTGGTCGGTACCTTTGGAGTTGATTCAATTTGACACATTTTCGCCGGGGAGAATCATCCGTGTCTTGGATTTCCTTATTAGATTTTATTCAGGACTACATACCTACGTGGTATCGATTCCAAACGGAGCCGCTACTTTGGGCCATTTAAACAAAACTGGAACCAAGAGATCAAGACCTGGATACACTTCAAGGCAAAGGCTGGCTAAACCACCAACACAGCCCTGTCGTTACTAGCTCCTTCATGAGCTTAAGGATTTTCTCTTTTCGTTCTACCGATTATGTTCAGATATTAGAGCGTTGTGGCAACTTCTGTGCCTAAATATTGGTGTGGATAGCCCGCCAAGAGCTCTCGAAATTTGGAAATCTGGGTGTTGCCAAAACGCTCTATTGCGCATGCGTGTTATCAGAATTATCCGAACATTGTTGTAGCCATGCTTCCCCACTTCAACCTCGCCTTCCTCTACAACTACAAGGAGAGAGTACAAGAGATTTAGTTCTTGTGATTTCTTGTGCCTCTATTCTCTTAAGTTTCAATATGAGCTCAATTGAAGTGGGTTCAAAATTCGGCTATTCTAACCAATTTTTATGGTTGCAACGCGAGCGTCTGTATCCCACAATACCTAGTGGTGATGGTACTGGTCTTTTGATATGCAAAGTCTTTTGAAACTGTTGGGTTGGGGCTTTCAATGGATTGGGATAACAGAGATCATGATAATGCTTTTATCGAAAAAACCCATGATCGACGATTTTTTTTCTCGAAATGCCTGACCGAGACTAAGCACGTTCAGGAAGGAAGCAGAGGGTGGGTGGACATACCCTGTGATTGGTCCATTTGACGCGTGCCGTCCGAATGCTCTCTCCGCTGGCACAAATTACAGGTGGACCACGACAGAGCTCATCCGGCACTTGCATGCTCTATTTCGACTGATATATACTTCGGGGTGGGTTTCCGAGAACCGAGAAAAATCCACCAATTGTACCGTACCCATGGGGGATAAAACGAAGCTATGATCCAATGGGCTAAACCGAAAAATGTCCAATGCGCATTTATAACTCTGCGCGTATGGGGTCGTTGAAGGCTGGAATGGCTTATCATTCAAAGATGATTTGCTTCAAAGAGCGTATTCTACCTACGCCCATCCTTTTCAGGTTTTCCTTCTTTCTTTTGGGCCTCTGATGCAGTCTTGTGACTACGAACACGGCAGGGCCCGTCAACGACGAAAACAAATAGTTAAACGAAAAGACCACCATAGGATTCGTACTCCAGTAGGTACATGCTGACTGAGGCAGCAATCACCACACGACCCCCAACACCGATAAGCTGCAGAGCATCGCATGTCCCTAGCTAGACCAGGTACCGTCGGTGATATTGTGAACATTTAACATATTGAGAAGGTAAAACCTCAACATGATACGTTACCGGTTCCAGACATGGCATCATTGAGAAGCTAAAGCGGGGTAACATGTCTGAAATCCTTGTTCTGTGGTTCATGCCACTTCGCAAATGGTGCAATGACGCTGCTGTATACGAGAGAGGTGTTGGCTCGCTCGCGGGATCCACAAGCCATCAGAATCCATCGTGAGATTGCATATTTGGTGGTGACAAATCAAACGGGTACACATCTCTGCTGGGGCGTCTTCTATTTCGGATAATTGGATAATTGGGACGATTCCTAAGTACATAGCTCGGAAATATTGAACGGTGTAACAAGGAACATCACCACTAAAATGATCTAGGGTATCCTGCTGATTGGATAGCCGGGTTAAGAGCCGCTTGTCTTATATGCAGAGCGGAGGCTTGTCGTCCAACGACAACAACCCCCCCCCCCTCCCCCCCCACCAACATACCTAGGGAGATAGTCTATCTACTCGTAGTTTTCGAATGTTTTCGAACTGAACTAGGTCTGCATACCACCAAAATCTAGTTGCCAAGCACGATTTGTGCCCATATGCAGACCCAGTCCAGTTCGGAAACGTAAAAAGACTACGAGTATCGATACCCTCGCTTCGAAAGAAAAAGACATTTGAAAGAAAAACCGGCGTAATTCTGCGCATGAAGCGGGTCGCAGGTGACGAAGGTCTAGAGTAGGTACTCCGGAAGATAGACGTGTGAACGGGGGATTTGAACGATAGGATGCAGGTGTCCGTATGCATGTAGAGTTCAATAGGATCTCGTACATACCTCTGCGATCCGGGACGCTGGAGCCTATGTCATAGAACAATTCAGCAATTCGGCTCTAATTGTGGGGATTATGGAACGAACGTGGTGCCAGCCCCATGTAGGAGTTATACTCAGTGCGCAGAAGTTGTTAGGTTTTCGGCGTACTTGATGGTGGGGAAGCAGCAGCAATAATCGTTCCTCTTGTTAAAACCTAGCTGATGTTCCTCCCCCCTCGGAAAGACTGCCTGTTTAAACCTCAGTGAAAAGCACCAACTCCAAACAAAACCTAAAGCCCTTTTTTTCTTCTTCAATTGTTTCTTTTCTTAACCCAGCCCATTCGACATGGAGGGTCTCAGTCTTATTTCTATTATTGCCACCTGTATCGACCTTGCTCAGACGATCGACGCCGCGGTGCAAAAAGTTCGAGGTGCTCGATCTGAGCTTGACGAAGGCTTGAAAACAGTCTCCTCCACCCGCGGACTCCTTTCTCAATTCCAGAACATGTTCGAGTCTAGCCATGTCCCACAAGATCTTTTGGAAGATTATATAAAAAATATGCGACCGCTTCAGTCCGAGCTTGAAAGTATTCAAGGTTCTTTGAACCGATACCTCCGGTCCTCAAAACGAAAGGGGTTCGCAAGCCTGGCGTGGAGAATCAAGTGGGGGAGGGATGCAGATAAGCACCACCAAAACCTCAAGAATCTTAACGGCAATCTCAACAACACCATCACCGCACTCAGTCTTAAGGTAAATCTCTTGGCTTTTGAGTTGATCCAAGTTGGGCATGGATCTGCATCGGCTCCAGACCTGAAAGTTCCGGTAATATCGACCGAAGAAACCTTATCGGCACTTCAAAGGGAATATGCACGGGCCGCACAAGAATTGCAGGACATGGAGTGGCAGAATATTCCGGTGGCTCATATCCAACAGACTTACTCTGCTGCGGCAAAGGCATTCCAGATCGAGGAATGGAGCGGGCCTCAATCTGGATCATTTTGTTCTTCAGCATTCACGTTCACCGTCAATGAACCGAAAATGACCGTCTGTTTGGAGAAGGTATAAAAGCCCAGTGGGCCTTTATTTTGCTTCTTCTTTGTATTATTTCAAAACGCTATTGGAGGGGGAGGAGGGGCACATTTTATTTTATTTTAGCGACGTCTTCATGACCTGCACTTTCGGACAGGTGTACACACCAGCATTGAATGCTGCTTCCCTAAACATTTCCTTTGTCGGGCTTGGTGTTGGATTGGGGCTAAGGTGCATTATCATCATCATTCGTTTCTTTAGGCCTCACATGTATCTATATATAGGAAATGATATTTATTGGCATTCCGAACATTTGGTTCATAGCCGTGATACCCCGGGAAATTATGTACGCTGCAAGGAATTTGTACAATTTCTCCGAAGACTGACAGCTGGATTAGCCTGTGTGCATGCGAGACAGTTGGAGTGGGATACAACTAGCCCAATGCAGAGTACTAATATTCCGTGGTATCACTGTGGGGGTTTGTGTGGGGTTTGTGGGGGAGTGTACTACAACCGTTCTGGGAATGTCATACTAACCTATAGATAGGTATCATGTAGGTACCAGCAGAGTCTACTTATACTACATACATACCTCATTCAACCCGAAGACACATGTCTGGCCAGACATGTACGTGCACAACCCGCATAGAGTACATGCTCTACATAAGTACATACATACCCAACGTACATACATACACATACATACAGCGGAAAATTTTACTCACGGAAGGAAAAGAAGTCAGCTCATGTCATCTGAAGTTATGCAGGGAAACGGTCATGGACGAAATATATAGCCGTTCCTGAGCACAGGAAATCAAGCTTTTTCGTGGTAAAAGACGGCGTAGGCGAATTGGAGATACATACATGTATCTATATCCAACGGGCTAAAGGAGGCGATACGCATATACAGTGATCGGGATGTTTCAGCAAAAGGAAAGAAAAAAAAGATGTATACCATGAATTTTATGTAGCTATTCTTACAATGCGATTCGGATATTATATATACAAAGAAAATAAACGCACGAAGAAGATAACATAAAGAATACATAATGCATAAGGTCGTTATTTGGCCTCGTGGAATCATGAATGGTCGTAAAAAATGAGGTTTTGTAGGTGCCCCGCTATAGTTATAGAAATGCTTATGCTCATGAATATCATAAAATAATGAAAACAAGAAGGGGGTGCACCCGGCACTCTCTTTATTATTAGTACGGCGGACAAAAGAAACAAATTGTGGGCAAAGGTTCAACGCGCATGCACGAAAAATGTAATCTCTAGATTTTGAGGATTGTCCGGGAGATGGGGGCCAGATTCTGCCGAGAGGAACGAAGGAAAGTTAGAAATCGGCCCGTTGAACTATTGAGCTGCAGGGGGAACCCGGGCAGAGTGGTGGGGCCATGGGGATGATAAGAGATGTATAATTTACCATAAACGAGGGGATTCATAAGATTATAGATTTTCTGGTAACTTCTGGACGGGAACCAGTGTGATATATCGCTCATATCCGCGCCCCTTCTCATCCCCGTACTTCCTCAGCTCGGGCACCAAGACCGGGGCATCCGTATGCTCTGTCTTTCCTCTCCTCGATCCGCTGCGTTTCAGCTGTGGAAAACTGACCCGGAAATGTGGCGTTTGCTTGCCAGTGGTCACTGCAAAGTCTGCAGCGCTGTTGATGATTGATTCTAGGCTACATTGACGGGCTTCTTCGTTTTTCTTATCCGTGATGAGGGGGAACGTGAGGCGCATAAGTTCGTCGGTGAGAGTGCTGATAGCATTCTTTCGGTGCGCAACGTAGTGAGGGTTTCGCGGGAGGTTGTAAAAGAACTCGATGCGAGCTTTCTGGTCTATACTTGAGACCGGTGGGTCTGTGGGGGGTTAGTTGGTTTGTGAATTTGAATGAAAGCCCAAAGTCGCTTCTTCACGTGCACGTCGCAGAAGGTGATGGATATCTCTCTCGATATAAATAAGTATAAACTCGGCCAAAGCACGTGACTTTAATGCCCGGGCAGATGCTTGCTTATATTGAAAAATCTAACGTAGAAAACCTTCAGAAGGGGGCGAAAACTTACTTCTTGAGGTTTGTCTGCTCCGCGACTCGGCCCTTCTTGGGTTCTGGCTCACACCAGGTATTGCAGGAACAAACAGGCCATCACGAACTGCTTTGAAGATCTCTGCGCCAATGACTGATCTAATCACAGCCACTTGCATTCTTGCCTCATCCAGGGTAACATGCTGAACCCATACGAACTTTCTCTTGTTTTTTCCAAACTGTAAAAATCTCTCTCTGTTAGAGTTGCCTGGAGTGTTGGTTATGTAGTAATTGATAACATGGTCGGTGATGCTAGTTTCGATCAAGTTGAACAGACGGATTATGGCCGCATCATCTTTGGGTTGTTCAGTGTGTATAGTAGCGATGGGGGAAATGGGAAGAGATTGTCGCCTGGACACTCTGTTCAGATTCTCTGGTAATTGAGGAATTAGCTGTGTACAATTGCAACAAAAAGACATTTTTTCAGTGTAAGAAAGCGTTACATACCTGAAGGTACGGCACCTGGTCTCGCAGGAGGAACAGATGAGCCAGCATCCTTTTTTTTCCTTAGGAAGCAGCACATGGTGTGGCTTATGTTTTTTTATTATCTTATTTTTTAAAAAGAGGTTTTTTGTGATGAAGATAAAGAAGAAAGTGGCGTAGTTTACAGGGCGGAATCAATCACACCCAACCTTGCTTGTGACCTTGAAGATGGAGAATGTGTTTCTTCAGCGGGACCGGGGAAGGCTTTGGTATTAATGCAGTTGTAGAGAGCTATTTTTTGTTCGTTGAGTGCGGCATGTACTTTAATAGGATGTTTGTTTTAGATGAACCGTTCGATCGACCACGACCCACGTCCTATCGTTTATTATGGAATCCGAGAGGCCCGACCGTGAAATGTCGAGTATGATAGAATAGAACTTGCAAGATATTTCGGGGTGGGGGGGGCGGCTAATCGTATTTTAAAAAGACACTATTTAATTGAGGAAGATATGATGAACATGATCCAACGAAGATAACAGTAGGTACCGGGCTACTAACCTAGCTCTTTCACGGGCGGGCGCACCACGGATTCGACAAATAAACCCACAACCTTTTGATTTATTAACAAGGTTGGATGACATTGTGCATGCTTTGCGCTGCAGGCTGTCTTGCGGGGCAAAAAGGAAGGAGGGAAAATGAATTGCTCTACTGTCAGCCTTTATTTTTATTTTTGACCTAAATCGGAGCCGTGTGAGCTCAAGGTTTTTCTCTGCTTAAACGCCTATGGGTTCCTGAATAACGCATAGGTCAAATCAAACCGCATTGTGCATAATTATAAGCCCACTCGAGCTCCCTGCAAACACCTCGCTGCAGTGGGTCTATCTTGCGAGATACATACTCGTACATGCACACTTGTCAAGCGCTCTGTGGCCACCCTGGTTCAGGCAGTCTTAGTGACGAATAGAAGAACTTTCTAAACAGAAGCTTGAGTGAGCATAGCTACATCTAATATCCCCTCCCAAGGCCATAGTATGCGCACTAACGACTGACTGACGGGACTGTATACTATCATTCTGCTTCAAGTCGTATAATTAACGTTATCATTGCAAGATCGATACATAAGTACGTATCCCCCGTTTCCTTTAAATTGCGTATGTTGCCTTCGGCTTGACAGACCATTGAACTCTTTCTGCCTTGACAACCAGTTCGCTTAGGCTGCCGGGATAAGGTGATTTACTCCATTGAATCAATCAATCCATTGCACCAACCCCCCCCCCCACCCCCCCCCCTCAACGAGATCTAGAGCAAGTACTGCGGGATTCGGTATTTTTTCTACAAAGTTGGTTCTTCACTAAAACTCCATTGTGTGTGGAGGGGCTTTTGTATGGCCAGAGTGTGTTAATAGCTGATAGCTGCTGATATATCATCATCATGGACAGCATGAACATGAACAACGGGCACAGTGATTTACATGCGACGAGGATGAGTGAGATACTCGCTGTCGCAATTGATTTCGGAACAACTCGCACAGGAATGTCCCAAAGAAAAATGCCTGTCGATAAAAACAACTCTTGTAACTAACTTCGTGGGGTTTATAGGTGTTGCGTATATGAGACCCGGCGACCCGATGCCCACTCAACTAGGCCGCTGGCCTGGGTGCGAGAATTTCATGCATAAGGTTCCGACCGTTCTCCGATATATGTCAGGTAGTAAGGACTACGAATGGGGCTTCGTGGCAGATAAAGCAGGCTTTGGCCGGTCAATACTGTTCAAGACTTCGTTGGGATCTGGCGAAGCACACACATACCCAGACATGTCCAGCAAAACAGCCCATGGTATGATCAGCGACTTTCTCAATGCAGTCTATGACCATATTCGAAAGCGATTGGAGGAGGAGTCTCTCGATAAGCTCAGGATGGAATTTTCCTTTACGGTTCCAGCGACGTATTCGGACCCTGTCGTAGAGGAGTTTAGGAATATAATTCTTAAAACTTCCTTCCACCAACATAGATTCAACGTCACCTTGACGGAGCCTGAGGCGGCGGCTATTCATACTCTGTACAGCCAGCGCTCGGAGGAGGATTTTGTTGTAAGTGATTGAGTGGTCGATAGGGAGAGGGATCGACGGAAACATCCGGTTTCGTTCCCGAAGCCTTCGTACAGAGAGAAAACTAATATAGGATCATAGAAAGGTGAAGGAATTATAGTCTGTGATGCGGGTGGGGGCACTGTTGTGAGTTTGCCGTCCAAAAAATTTGGTAGCGTGGCACAGGCGCGCGCCGAGTGACAACTAACACTGGCTTTTGCATTGTCCAGGATGTTTCATCTTATCAAATCCTGCAGCCAGGGCAAGCACCGCGTGTTAAACAGATGGGAATTATTTCTGGTATGCCCAAACGTGCCCTCTGTTACATAAACCACTTATTTGACAGTTTCATCAATGGAGGTGCTCCCTGCGGATCGATATACATCGATAAGGCATTCGAAGATGTCTTGTTGGAACGTGGCATTCTACAACAACTCAGCAATGATGAAAGATATAAGCTCCGACAACAATTTATCCTTCGAAAAGAAAGTTTTACAGATGATGAATCTAGGCCACATTTCCATGTTGAACTGCCGCGAGAAGGTATACAAGGAGATCTTATTGTAGCGGGATTTGTACAGATCTCACGGTAAGCACTCATCTAGTCTAGTAATACCAATCATACTAATAACTTGATTCAGAGAAATGATGATCAAGTTCTTTGAGCCCTCAATTAGCAGAACGCTTACTCTCCTCCGAGAACATCTGAAACAATGTCGTACCGAGAAAGTCAAAGTAGGAGTAAGTAAAAGCCCCGGATTTCTCCTCGAAAGGTAGGAAGATCTGACAAAGACTGTAGAAGATATTCCTTGCCGGAGGCCTAGGATCCTCTCAGTACCTCAAGCAACGAATTGAAGAAGCATTCAGATCAGAGGCGATACGAGTGATCCAGCCAACAGACACGTATTGGCCGCACACTTGACTTTTTCCCCCTCCATCTAAAGTATATTTTTGACACGTCTGATCTTTTGCAGGGCAAGCGCTACAGTACTCGGATGTATCCGTGATCAGGTTAGGGACCTGCAGGGGCATACTACCACGGTAGAATCTAGGAGATGCCCAGCACACTATGGGATCCTAGTCTCCCATGCTTTTGACGCCAATATCCATGACCCGGAAGACTACCACAAGGACGAACATACCGGCAAAGCGGTTGCAAGGAACCAAGTGGAATGGTTTGCTAGGAAGGTGAGGGATATCAGCGGGGGTCGGAGTTATGATTGACCGGTGGTATTGATTACTCGGGAATAGGGTGTTGAAATCACCAATGGATCACTCACGATTCCACGGCAACTGCGTCGAACGTTCAAGAAATGTGGCATCTGGGAGGACATATTAGTTCGCTGCGACGCAGATGAGCCTCCCGGGCGTTTGGGACCTGGTGAGTGCTGCCCCCTGCGGTTATTGAAGTAAATACATGCCGCTAATGCTAACATCCAGCAACAGACGTCAAAATTATTTGTCGGCTTAAAACTGATATGAGGAAGTTACCGAACTCGGTATTCGATCGGAGGAAGAGATATCTAGGGCTGAAGAGATTTTACGAGGCGTCATATCTGGTGAATATGATCATTAGGCCAGCAGACTTAAAGTTCGAGATGTGGTTTAAGAATACCCGGCAGTCGCAGTTTTTAGATATCTCGTGGGAGTTGGATGGGGTTCCCATAAGCGGTGGTGCTCAGGAGGATAAGGTGCCGCAGCCCTTTCGATCTCGGGTGCATACATTCAAGGATAGGTGGCTGAACCCTCGTCAGTTTCCTGTGGAGCAGGCATTTGCAGAAACATCGCTCCCGCATGAGTCATAGATATTCTTTATAATTGGTTCGCTATTTTCTTTTCTATTATTCAATCCTTGGCCTTGATGTGGGTTAATTTCTTATTCTTATTGGCGCTCGAATAACGAAAGGAATTAATTTCATTCCAATTTTGGGGCGACTCTTGCGTCATCACGTGGAATTGGTTTAATCTGGCGTTTTATTGGATAAGCTGTATTCCTATGCGAAAGAGAACTTCGCATGTGTAAGATACTACTAGCTACTGCGTGCCAATAATGACCAGTTGCCTGCGTATCATTAGTTCTTACGGGTCAATGATAAAGTCATCTCAGGGAAATCTTGACATGCCGATCAAGGCCGTTACATGCTTCCAGAAGCCTGAACCTAGCCCAGATCTTCATTGTCAAATGATGACCACAGGGAAAATTTCATGTACTCGCAATTTCATAGCGTTTTTGAACACAACCAATATTGCATACACACCAAAAACCGCCAAGACTACATTTTTGTATGGCATGCAATACATACATGATTGAACGAGTGACATGCGGTGAGTATTTTCGATCCCAGTGCATATTATGAGACGAATAGAACACATGTACAGATTCAGGGGATCATCATAATAGCCTATCATGGCAGTTTTGATGGAGATACGTCCCCTAGAAGATCCACAACAATCATAAAGTCCCCATGCTTGGTTCTTCCCGGGAATGTATCGGTTTCTCAACCTCACATATCCCTGGGCCTAGACTTAATTGAGAAAGATGAAACGGCCTTGGATTATCGCTGATAGTCCACAAGAGAAGAAAATCGGCCGGGCCAAAGGTACTTTGCTTCAGAGCATGCCACGACTGTCAATAATCCCTCATTGAGGGCAAAGCCCTCTTCGACGCCTATCTGACCATTTGTATGTGCCACGAGTGATATCCGGTGAATACGTATGTGGTCCTAGCGAATAACTGAAAGACATCGCAATGGTTCCAACTTCCAGATCAAGGGTACCCTCGAAACCCTTCTTCAAAGGGTAGTTATATGACGATGGGCGTGGTCAAGCTGTATCCAGTCTTCACTAGCCATCACCTATGACCAGCTGTGGAACTAGCACCAAAAGAACTGGAGCTAGATGCGCTGTGGGCACCTACATATCATGATGGTGCTCAGATACAGAGAGGTGAATGATTTCTGATGAGTTGTTTCCCAACAGGGTTTTGAATAGACAACAAGGCTGAGTTTAAAATAGTGAAATGAATTTAATAATCTCACTAAATACTGCAGCAAAAGTTTAGCCTGAGTAATAGGAAGTACGAAGGTACATATGTACATGTATATTGAAGGCGAGGTTTTCTGTTGGCATAGACTCATTTTGATTCGGACGACAACAAGGTATTGAGAGAATCTGTTTCTCCGACCAGCGGGTTTGGGGTTGCTAATTTGATGTTCCGTCTAGTAATATTTGAGTATGGACATAGCTGAGGGTGGTGGCGGGGGTACGGTGGCGGAGGCTGTTAGTTCTATTGGTAGAAAATTTAACCAGACAAAGCGCGCGGCGCACCGTTATGGAACATCTTCTAACTGGGATTGCAGTATGCATGGATACACACTAAGCCCAGCGATGAACTTTAATGTCATCACGAAATCGAGGGGAGAGTAGATATCAGTATCCAGATTTCCAATTTGTATAAATCATATAGCAGAGGATAAGATGGATTCTCTGTGGGGGACCAGTAGGAGGGACATCGAGCAAAGTTCACATACATACCAGGTCTAGATTTGGTTACACCCGCTGTCATCTGATAGCCGCGCGCGAAAGAAATAAATTTTGGTGATAGGATGATGTCTTAGAATTAACAATGAGCTGGTTGCGAGTGTGCTGTCCAATTAAGAGACATGTGTGTATTACCGAGAATCATTTCGAATTCCAAGACATTGCATTGAATGCAATGATCAGCGATGACTGTGGTTAATGGCCGGTAGGCTGTCTACGGCTAGAGTGGGGATACTAGAGCAGTACATACATACAAATCATAATTAAGGGAATACCTACGATTGCAGCACAGTAATCCTGCAATAACGGGGCTGGTAATATTAATGGTTCTGTATATGCCGATCTAGAAGACAGAGAGAGAGACCTATGGGGTTGACTGAGGTAGGTAATAGGCTAGAGATCTAGGACATACCAAAGGTGAACAGTAGAGACGCGCCCAGTCGGGGGGGGGGGAGACATGGAAAAAAAGCAGCTCTTGCCAATGTCCGTGTACTTCTCCGAGGGAGAAGGTTGACTGCCCGCCACGTGGCCCCCACTTTCATGGCCATTGTATTTATGTGTGGTACTGTATGTAGATATGTAGATGTGGGCTTGATTCTAAGATATCTGTTGAGTCCATCGATCTTGCCCATCTCAGTTTATTACCCCCGGAGTCTCGACTGTAGATCAAATCACAGTATATGAGGGGGTGTAATCTCAGTGGATAAAGCGAGTGGATGTGTGTGTGCCTCACGATGCTCGAGATATGACGATTGATTGAGGATGCAATAGTGACCAATCCGAGAGAAAAGACATGCCCGGCGCGCGGTAGCCCATAAGGATGAAGAAACACCAAGTGAGAGGGTGCACGGACAGCATAGGGGGCCAGCGATTTTCTGGGGTACGAGTGAGGGCTCGTGAACAAGGATGCCTAAGATCCTGCGTTCCGTGAGGTTCTCAACATGCAGGTAATGAAGGCCAAACTGGGCAGAAACCATGATGCACTCGAACGATGACAGCCTATTACTCATGAGATGTAAAATGTTGAAGATCAGTTGAGACCGTTCAGCCATTTCCTAAACCCTTCTACAAGGAAACTGGTACGTATATTAACGGAGGATTCGCCGACTGGGCCATGGGGGCCGGGTATCCGACTGAAGGCTGTTGGGATATAATAAAAACCTCTGCCGCAATTCTGTACAGTTCCATTGGTAACGCGCAACGCAAACCTGATCATGAGCGTCTTTGGCAGTATAATTGAGGATGTGCTCATGAGTTTTAGGTCCACCTATAAGTGAGCCCATGTTCTGCCGAGCTTATGAAGAATGCCTCCCCTCATGAATGTAGAAGGGTAACCTTGACCAATGGTTGTTCAAAATTACAGTCAAAGAAAACCAGTCGGGTACGGAAGGCGGAAACCTAGCACTGGCCGCGGGGTCACATGCAAGGTGCTGTTTCGAAGCGTAGCGAAGGCATGCATTTTTCTCCCAACTGTATATCGTAAAATGGGCAGAGGATGTGACAGAATACTGATCTTGAGTGGATATATGTTTCTGCTGCGAGGACCACGTAGTATGGACAGGACTAGCTATCGGTCGGCACGCGAGATACATCAGCTAATATCGCCACCTTAATTTATTCATGATGGAACGAATCAATTCGATTTGAACTATGGAGCCAGAGAGTGAGCACTCATGGTCTCAATCTCCTGATAGTATTGACACATACCCGGGGATCCGAAGGACCATGCAGCTGGACAACACCAATCTTTCATATTGATTCGTTGGTGACTGTTCACTAAGGTGAAAGTGGGCCTTGCTGTAGGCTTCAACACTTTAAATTATTCTTTCCTCTTCTATTCCCCTTATACTGTGACGACGTCCACGCAGGCGACTGCCGTCATGTAGTGCGTTGTTATGGAGCTCTTGCACTGTAGAAGACTATTATGCGATTATAATGTCGATAAAACCTATATAAAAATCTAATCGGCTTGTATAAAGCTCACCTTGCAAGGCTCCACCTTTGCCCTCACATGCCACCCGCGGTGAACTTGAAGTGAGCAGTTCTGCACTGAAAAGCCTTTGCGCGTAGTGATGTTATAAAAGATAAGAATTTCCTCTGCAGTGTTCATTATATAATCTATTGCCGAAATTTTTGGAATCTCCTCTCAGGAGAGGCGTATCAGTTCCAGTGGTTGATGAATCGCGTGTAATAGCACGTCTTGGGATAGAGGCGAGAAGAAGGCTAATCTCAGGCAGTTTTCAGATCTACTAAGGGTCGGTAATTTTAGGAGCCATAGTTCCCAAGAAATGGGCCTCGTCGAGAAAGGCATCCATGATCATGATGCCATCTCACCATGTCACTCCCATTTCCACTTCATGGGCTCGAAGTTGGATTATCGTATCAAGACCTATAAGCTTATCAGACAATTGAGATGGGTTATGTACTCGTTTACCACGGATGGAACCAGAAAATGGAGGTGAAGAAGACAGGGATAATTTGTATGGAGTGGCGCCGTCTTGCCATACAAATAATCCTTGACCTTAGCAACTACATTTTCTGGCTCTTATGCTGGTAAACGAGTAGGGAAATAAACAAATGTTGAAACAGATGAAAAAGATGGTATTGGCCGGGGGGAAGAGTGTAGTGTCACCAGTACTGCACTTTACTTGACAGCGAACACGGGGTGACGGAGAAAAAAACCCCAGCTTTTTTTTGCCACAAATATTTGATTTGAGAACAATTGATATAAAAACAAATTATAATGTATTTAAATAGATCTGAAAATACGAAAAAAAAGAGTTATTGTTGTACCTTTCTATCGGTGATTAAGAATATAGAATCGTCTGATAATATCTCTTTGCGGCTGCATACTCGCAATTTTCTTATTGAATACAATACCAAAGATAGCCTTGGCGGGTTTATTTTATGCAATATCAGTTGCGTCCGGAAACGCAAAAAGATTGCGAGTAGTCTTCACCCAGACCCCGTGCCAAATTCATGTATCACCACCGTCCAAATATGACTCTGTATGTATTTAAATGTTGTTAAACGTAGTACTATGTAGTGCTTGATACAGCGCACGCTAAACAATAGTAAAGTTAGTAATAACAGACAAAGGGACTGCAGTATAACTAGAATATACTCATGCATTGCAATTGAGAATCCTTGATAGAAACGGCCCCAGAAACTACGTATAGGTATTTAAAGGATCGAGATAAGATTACGAATATATATATAGTAATATATTTTCACCAATCTTGCGGTTGAATCAAGATCTCTAGCTTTGCGAGTTTAGTAGTGCCTTTCCCGGTCATTCTGTCCTTGATCACATTAGAGTCGGCTTGGTCATAGAAGCCTACCACATCGGCTTTCCAAGCGCTTTCCCTGAATAGTAAGTCATCGGCGACTTATTCAGTGAGTGAGATACTAATCTATAGCTAGAATCAAGACGTTCAGGTAGAGAAAGAGCTGTGTTGCGGGTGTTCGCTATTCTACTAGTGGCAATGCCAGTTTCGAGTGATAGGTCATGACTAAATTCTACATACATGTATGTACTGACAGAGAGGGTAGATCTTTGTAAGTATTGGTACGATGTTTGAAACAAGTGATGATGTATATTTATCTATATATAGGACATCGTGGCTTTATATAAAAAGAATGAAGAAGGAAAGATAGGCGAAATAGACTCTTGAGTTTCATGCAAGAGAATAGAGAAATTAAAGAAAATAAAAAAGAGATAAAGAGATATAAAGAAAAAGATAAATTGAATAAAGAAAGATTCTAGCGACGGCTTCGTACTGGATACTCGGCTTTTCCGTCAATACAACAGTGTTCTAGTATGTCGTTACTAATAAAAGCCTTGGCACATGCACATAGGTCTGGCGTGATAAGATGAGACAGAGATGATAAGATAACGCGATAGTGGTGATCTTATCGTCGCATGTACTTTGTCCTTTCGCTGTGGGAATTCGTTTAAAGATTTATAGCTATGTACATGCAAGTAGCCGTGTAGTCATGACGTCTTATGGTCTGTGCTGACTCTCTTTCCGATTATATGTAGGTACATTTCACGCCTTGCCGTGCGTCGGTAACTTCAACCTTAGGGGAAACGCACGCAGAGCGAAAAGAAAGTACATCGTGTGGGGTTACAGACCTATATGTATGTATATACATAGTTACAGCCACTCTGCAAAAGTATTTGTGATTCCGATTTCGGAGTGAGATTTCTCCATATGTAACCGTGGCGGACCGTCAAACCCCCCCCCCCCCCCCC
>VOVZ01000044.1:34063-60299 GCA_008079325.1 Morchella conica | reverse complement strand
ATGTATCCCCGGGGGGGCCCCCAACCCCCCCCCCCCCCCCCCCCCTCAGGAGTAGAATCCCCCACTGGCGCCCGGAATTAGCGAATAATAAGATCTGGATCAATGACCTAACCTCTTTGATATATAGTCACGAACTAGTATATCACATGTTTTCGTTGTCTGGAATCTCAACAGTACATCTAATAACATCAGTGTCAGGGTGCACCACACGGTACACTGACGTTGAAACTCAATCACAAACTCTCTTTTGCTGAGTGACTGCATGTGTACATGTATCTCCCCCCATGCGGAACATTAATGCATCCCACCACGGGTAATGGCGATCGAGACCTTGCAAGTAGTAGTGAAAGTTCTACACACATGTACATCGTGATGAGAAAATGCTTTTATCCATATCTGCTGAAGGCTTGATACCTTTCAATTTTTGGCCAGGATGGTAAAGAGTGTCCATCGTGATTGCCATCTTGCAATGGGGCGCAAGATCCCTTTAAAACGCAAGTATACATATTTGTCTTCCCCGCTAATATGACAGGCGTCGTCCTCTGTCCAGCCCTTGATTCCACCATCGATACATCTCCGTCTCATGTATATATATTTTCCTTCTTTATTAAGCCGAAGATGCTGACGTTTCCAAAAAATCTCTACAATCATGATAGTTAATGCAAAAAAAATGTTCGTTTCTTTTTGGAATATATCGATATCAACGAGGCGGACGTTTCGGGGAAATATAGTCTAAACAGTCTCGAGTCTTTTAGATGGACCTAAACATGTGTTGTCTCGCTCTCGTCTTGATGACAATCTCTAGCTCTCATGTTGTCCTGCTATAAAGTCTCCAGACAGCTTGTCTTATATATAACCATCACAAATCAGATCACAGACTGGGCACAAGACTGACTATCAAGTTACCAGGGAATTGTACTTGCGTTTATATACTGTGCGTTCTGCCCTGGGCTTAGATCGAACCACACTGGTGAATTGATTAAGCACAGGTCCGGTTCGGTGTGCACATCCGACGGTAATCTAAAAATATCCGTCCCATACGCCAGTCGCTAGATGAAGGACTAGGCTATCACTGCTTTCAATCCCAAAGTTATCGAGCCCGAATTCACTACCATATGGGTGGTGTTAGTTCTGCAGGATTGAGCCCAGAAAAAAGAGTCTTGGCAAGAGATTCGAGTGACTGCTTATGTTCGGAATTGCTACAACGGCATTAGAGTGGGCCGGGATTGGATCTTTGGGTACATAATTTTATGTCGAAGTGGAGCGAATAGGTCAGGTTTTATAGGATGCTACTCTTGAACCCAATCTCGGCTGAGCATTGATCTTCGCGCCCTAGAGAGTTAAACTAGTCATGGGTGAATTTACTCTAGGGTGGACTATGGATTTATATACATGTGATTGTAGCAGCAGATAGTTTAGTGTTGATGTACCAAGCTATAAAAAAGAGATGAATCTATTGGGATATAATCTCATATGTATCGTAAGAAAAATGAACGGAGCAGTGACAACAAAAAGGAAAGCCATCTAGCCTACTAAGTCTAAGAGAAACATGTATAATGTGTTATAAGAAAGTAATGAGGGTCTTAAATATCAATAAAATACTCTAGCAACAAGGAGCCATCCATATTGTAAAGAATGAAAAATAATATCCATTAAAACCCTAACCCTGACCAACCCCCGTTGACAGAGATAGACTTAGTATAGAGGCTAAGCGAAGCGTTGGGTGCGAGCGGTTGAGGAGGAGAGTAAAACCTGACCCATCCAAGTGATCTCGGAGTGATGGAGGCTATGGCACTATACGAGTGTACCGCCGGCGAGGCTATATCGGCAGTCCTGATCTGCGCACCAGAATGAAACATTAGAAAACTTGGACTTGTTACGCAACAGAAGGGCAAATGTACGTTTGCAGATGCCAGGCCTTATAAGGGGAGACCCCCACGCAACAGACGGACACGCTTTCTGGTTGGGCCCTGAGTGCTCGAGGTACTGCTTGCAGAATGATATAGGCGTACGGCTATGCCCTACATATGGACCATCAGTTTCTACATTTTGAGTTTCAGGCGCGAGGGAAGTAGAGACATACCGCACACTTCGTAGTAGGTCTTGGTGTAGATGCACATTCAGGTATTCTGGCTGCTAGTTACGGGTGTTGGGCGATGAGACAATGTGAGAGATTTTGAGTAAGAACTGAGTTATGAGTGCCGGATTTATACGGCGGGTACGTATAGAGGGATGCCGCTATAGATAGCGGGTACTACTATTGCAGTTGTAGTACAGGTATAGGTACATACGGGTGCAGGAAACACATGTATGTATGTATGTAGAGGGCCGTGGATGATGTGCATGTGCGAACAAACAGATGTGTGATATTGATGACGGGGCATATGTCGTGTAGAAACCTAGTACTTGGGAAACGTGGTGAGGAGGTAGCGGATGGGGGGTTTTCCCGAATGTGGGTAGCACGGGGACACTACATGTATGTATATGTAGCAGGGTGGGGCTGTGGGAGGTATCGGAGCGAGGGGGAGTTGGCAGGCCGCCAAACACTCAGGGGGTATGTATGCCATGGTAGCCAATGGGGAGGCGGGGTGTATGATAGAGAGTTCGTTATATATATATAGCCTTTTGGACTTTTGGAAGTCATTCCGCCTGGGAGTGAGAACCGGGTTGTGGTGTTACAGGGCTAGAGTTCTGGAGATGATGATTATGATGAATGGTAGCTATAGGGTTTGTGTGTAATGCAAATATTGTTTGGTTTGGTCGAACGTCAGCATGCAAGGCCTGGCTAAAGGGTTCATCCACCCCGCATGCATATACTGCCGAACATTTTGTGATTGCCCATCAAAGGAATCGTCCTTTGGCTGGGCCTTTGGCCTTGATATCAAGTAGAAAATGTCAATTCTATGATAGTCTGTCACGAAGTTGATGTCCCGTAGAGGCTTAGCACAGCAAGCCCGTAAGTATCTACATCTATAACGAGTTTATCAGTATTGATATCTAGTAAAGCAGTAGAGAACGTTAACACGATCTCCCCGTGTGCGGCTGCCTACCGGGTAATGTCTCGGGAAATTATTTACTGTGTGAGTATAACTAACTATAGCTACTCCCTGGATATTCATAGTGCTGTTGCATCCTCATAGCTATTTCAAATCGAACAGGCATGCTTAAGATCCCAGTATATAGCTTTAGCAGTGATGGTAGATGAAAAATGTGTGTGAGTTCGTCCCGCGCGTTGCCTGTCAATATGGCAGGTATATTATTAATATTGTGCAGTTGTGCAATCAAAGCGCGGAATCTAGAGTCAGCTAGCCATGATGCATACTCGGGAGGACAAAGGGGTTAGAACCAGAGCCGTGTTGAGTCGAGAAACTCCATTCAAAAAGTGGAGATAGAAATATCGTGAGGCGGGAGAGGGTGGGACAGGAGATACCGCTGCGCTGCCTGCCTGATGGATGAATTAAAGTCTCAGGAGGGCCATGAGTGTCGCAGTGTACAACTCCAACTGTAGTTCCGCCACGAATAGAGCCTTTTACATTAGCTTTGCACGGGAAAGGTGTTGTTTCTTCATCAGCCATGCTACTGCTTCGTTTCTACGCATGTGGCTACTCCCAGAGCCACGAGCCAGATCGGCGCTTTGAGGATGGGAACTACCTCAAGCTCTCTGATTGAGATCACACCCCAAAGTGCTTTTAAGTATAACCGGCATGGCCAATGAATCCGTAGCGCAAAGACAGAGCCCAAGGGAGGGTACTGTTCGGTTTCCCACGTATATATTCACCGCCCTGTCATTCAGAGACCTATTAGTATACAGCTGTGCCATGGTACGACAGAACCCGTGCAAATACCTATACATAAATATACCTACACGTACGTAACATATGCCTTGTGTGCTCTTGTTCCTTCATTATACTCACTCACTCATTACTGGCTCATGAATATCCGTGCTAGAAATATCCTCCCATCCAACTTTCCACATATTCCTGTCTCGAATCTGTAAATAAAAAATATATCTTCCATCGCCTATGAATAGGTAATAGACACGCTGCCATCTCCGGAAAACAGGCCCAGAAGCACTTTCTATCTTTGCGTGGAGATCGAGGCTTAGCCAGATCTAGGCCATTTTATTTCTTGTCTGACTTCCTCGCTCATCGCACGCCAGAGAAAAGGGAAGCCCGTCACCCTCTATATCTGCAAGCACAGATGCTCTGTGTACTTTGAGAATTAATTAGGAACAGCAGCTGATCACGTCATTCGCCACCTTTGATACTAGCAAGTGCATGAATAGAAGGCCACAGATCCGGGTTTAATTTGCACTCTATTGAATCCTTTTGATGACACTTATTTATTCTAATAGATATGCCTTCTGCTTGTGAAGGCTGCGAATCACACTGAAAGAGGACTTAATTTACGCCCGGAAAATACATGCAATCACCTCCAGCTTTCGGTTGGTAGTGGCACTAAGGAGGAAAATGATATCGCTGCTGGCTCTGTAGCGTCGGGTTATGTTTGTACATACCTATGCGTCCTGCTGGTGTGGGGGTCATGCAGTTATCGAAATATCTTGATCAACGACAATATTGCAATCTTGGCAATAGTATCCCCGAAAGTTGGCGGGCTTCATCTACTTTAGCTTGGTTGATTTATCTCCAATATGAGGAGTTGAGAGCTATTCACCGCGACCATTTTCAACTTCATGCCCCACTTCACCTGTTGTAAATGATGATATGAAGCTTTGCATGACAGTATTCTAGGAATATAAATGCCTATTCTAAAAATTTTGGTTTGCAGAAATATCAATTGTTTCATGAACTGTCAAACCCCTGCCAAGACTAAAATCACACCCATACTGAGCGATTTCACTTTTTTTATAGCTATTACCTGGGCGCGAAATTTAGAAGGTGAGGTACTTATAAGTGTTTCTATTTGTCCACGCATTACTAAATATTTACCAATGTTAGTGTATTGTGGGCAAGCGCGAATATTGGTCTATTTTGGTTGTCGGGTGGTAACCTTTGGGCCAAATAAGAAGTATAGAGCGAGAATTAATATAGAGTACCGCAGCAGTAAACATTATAAAAGTGAATGAAACTTTCATGGGCCATAAATCTATACCCAGAACCCCCGACAGAATACACCCCCAGAATTGCGACAGAGGTCCGGCAGGAGGCGACAGGCTCAGAGTGGTCCTTGGTGTAGGAGATTGTAGTACATTCCGGAAGGGGCTGCTGGGTGGTAATACGAAGTGCACCCCATATAAAAACAGTATCTCTGCACAAGAGACAGTTTTATAGATGGAGGCTCAGCCTGTGTAGTCAAGGATGGTTTGAGAAGTTCTTTTCGGGAGTGACTCTACGTGTGTGATATGGGCATCACTGGCGCTCACTCGTTTGTCTTGGCAGTGGTCTAGAGGGACAGTGGGCCAAGTACAGGGCTAGTTGGCCGCTGATGGACGCCGAGAGGGGCTACATGTATCGAGAAAAAGAATACATGTAGTAAGAGTAGTCCAAGTTGCGTCTGCCCTGATCCGGCCATGGATAAGGCTTCTCCCTTGTCCTTTTGGGCGCACGGTGGGGGGTTCAAGATCTAGCTAGATCTACGTACGGTGAATCTGGCCATATATATAGCTGACCATGGTTATGCATCTGGTCTAGTCTAGCTATGGGTACGTATGTGATATGATGTGCAAGGGACGACTCGACTTACAATGTGAACGGACCATGCTCAGGCGCAGTCAAGTAGGTACGCCCTAGTCTCGTGCCCAGGCTGTGTTTACTTCGATTCTGCGCACAGTCTGGTGTAAGAGGTGTTTTCTTTCTTGGTGACTTGCTTTCTCAGAGATAATACCGTCGGAGGACTCTGGGGGGTTTCCTGGGAAGCTTTTCGGGGGGTATTTTGTATGGACTTAACATACCCCGAGGACACCCCGAACTGGCGTAAAGTTTGAAAGCTAACGGAGGTTTTCTGGTCCTTGAGTGTTTCCGGTGAGGCTTAAGTCTTTGCGAGTTTGCCGTACAAAATCAGGTATTTCGAGGGTCTAAAATCTCTCCAAACCTCTAAACCTGGCCTTGACGGCGATGGCCAGGCGAGTTTAAGTTCTGTTTCCATGTACGCTATATATGATAGTAGTAAACACTTGGTCCGCAAAGGAGTAGGAGTTGTTGGTGTGTTAACCGTAACCTGAGGATTAAGGGGTAAAGCGATAAAAAGATAATACTAGCTATGGGCCGGAGGTACGTGAAGAATCTGTTGTAGTGAAGCTAGTATATTATGTGGAGAATGAAAGAGGGGGGATTTACAAGGACACTAGAGCAATTAATTAACTGGCAGAAGATAAACGGGAAGAGTGGGACGTCTCGTCTTGTGCCAGTGATGCGGCCGGAGAGGAGAAGGGATTCAGATTGGTACCATGACTAGGGTGAAAACAATTGCAAGGCTTCGTTTGCATGGTGAGTAGTTTAAGGCTAGTAGTGGTTATGGCACTACATGTGTACTTGGAAGATAAGAGTTGAGCGACAGCGTCTGAGCCGAACATATATATGTATATACAAGTTACCCTTCTTTGCTACCACTCCCCCAAGACACTTCATTACCGTTGACACCTCTAGATATCAGAATACTTAGCAATCCATTTTGGTAGCGGATTCGGCGAATCGAGTAAACAACTAGGTAATTAGTAGTGCTAAAAAATTCTGGACTCACCTATCATGGCAAGATAGAATCAGATATTCCATTAGATACTCCATCAGACACTCTTGAGCTGACCCCGAGAATGGCTGAACTGAGTTATCTTCAGTGTGTTTCTGTACAATACCCTCCCTCTCCTTGTGCTATCCAGGGCGCCTAGCGGCTGGCCTTGCATGAGGGGTGCTCCTATCGCTCTGGAAGCTTTTATTGGCCAAGTAGGCCCTCACGAACCGGATCGGGATGATATCAACGAACCACTACGACAGCTAGTAGTTTCCTGGTCTGTTCAGCTGTTGGAGTAAGAAACCTGGGAAGAAGTTGGGATATCACTGCGAGCTCTAGCTAGCTTGCAATCCAAACGGAGTCACAGGATCAGCACAAAAAATAGACGACAAAGCCTTTGGGGACATATATTGCGGTAGAGCTTCATGGTATTTGAGCAATTGGAAGTGTAGCCGATAGTAGGTAGTACAGCTCTGAGAAGGGCAGGTGGTCTTGCGGTGCTGTCGGAGAGGTGCGGCGCACAAGTAGTCTTCTGTCCTTATTCTATGAGATGCAATTCTTTCATCCTGGTTAATTGTCGATCTCATTCGATCCTGTCATGATCCATAATATAACCCGAATAACCCTAACCTTAACATCATCAGCGCTCACTCGTCTGTCTTGGCATTTGTGTTAACATACATTAATCTGGCGCACCTCATAGACTCTGCAGCTAGATATATATTGCCGACACCTAGAGCTATTTCGTAGGCCCTGAATACGTCTACACACGAGTGAGAGCTCTGGCGAGTCTTCTGTGTCTCGGCTCGGGGGTGGGAACTCTATCAACCAGGGCGCAAGTGGCCAACCAGTCCCCCCGTATATTGGTGGGTATGAGTAACCATTTCCCTCAAGGTCTGTTAATGACGAGCTCTTTGATCATCACCAGCGTGTAAATTTTACAGCTCCGTCTATGAAGGCGTTTCCTCTGCCCTCTCCATCCAGCGGGTCTAAGTAGACAGACATGAAATGAAGTATCCAAGATCCTATATACGTACAAACACCGCTTGATGGTATTATTATTCGCCTACCCGCAACCCCTCTTCGTCTGTCCAACCCCCACATATTGAGTAATGAAACTTCACTCGGGAAGGGTTCGTGTTGTTTGTCCGGTTTGTTTCCGATCCACACACAAAGTAATCCACCTATATAGGGATTTTGAGGAGACGAAGTTATGAACGTACGTACCCATTTCCGCCTGGCGAGTGGAGCAAGGTTGGGTTAGGGGTTGGTCCTGGCAAGTCTGACGATGACTTAGTATGCGCCGTACGTAATTAGAAAGATAAGGGCCTATGGCCTAGTATATATATATATGATGGAACTACTCAAGAGGGGGGGGGGGGGTGGCGGTGGAGGTGGAAAGCGCCGAAGGTTAGGGTGATGAGGCTGGCTAGGAACGCTTGGCAGAAAGAAAAAGATCTGAAAGCGCTAGGTTGTTTGCGTTTGCCAAGGAGTTTGTTGGATCATGGATGGTCACTCGGGATAATTCTTGGCGTGAGAGGCGCTAGGGGTTAGGGCTGGAGTGATATAGGTTGCAGGCTTGCAGCTCTTCACGATCAGTCTCTCTAGCACGGGGTGAAAGCCATCGTCGCTCTCCTCGGGACACGTTTCGCCTCACCGGACAACTTCTCTCGGGCCTTTTAAATCTTCACTTGCTCTGTTCCAATCAATTGTCGGGTTCCCAACTTTCCGTAGGGATTTTCCCAGGGGGTGGTGCCGGCATGGGGTCATAAAGGTTTCCGTGGGCACTTCCCGTAAGCTTGAATAGGGCACCACCACGGTGAGATAAGAAACAGAAAAGAAATAAAAAAAGTAATACTAAAAGCCAGCCAGATTACACACTGGTGGAAAACATAGCTAATATCGACCTATTCCTCGCCCTTCTTCTCGTCCTCCTCATTCTCTCTCCCTTCGTTCGCCGCCTTCACTTACTCCTTAATCACCGTATAGGAATTAACCACGGTATAGGCGCTGCCGTTGGCATCTTTTCGAGAATCTTTATCAAGCTCCCTAAAGACACGGCCAAACATTTCGCGGCATCCAGATGACGTCGTGTGGAACCTCCATAGTACTGTGATAAGATCCTTCTCGTACTTCGTTGAGTTGCAAATAAAAACATAGCCAAGCTGTAAGCGCACATCGTCAATATAGACGTGCGCCACAGCAATTTTTCGACGTCAGTGGGGAATTTGTTATTCCAAACGGCTGCACGCAGCACGCCTGTTAGACAAGAATAATTTCCACCAGTAAAAATAGATTACGTCCGACTCGGAATCCCGTCTGATCTTTGTCTTCACTCTTATGAAGTTGGATGGTGATATCGTATATAGCCTTGTTCTGGAACGCGATGTAGGTACGTGGTGACTGTAAAGTGATGAAGTTGAGCTCTTTTCTTCTGTATTGGAGGTTCTTATCGGCATGGTATTGTAGGAGAGCCTTTCTTTTGCTATTTACTTGTACCTCTTGATTCCCTTGAAGAGGTTCCAGCACGGACTTGTCTGAATACTTCGGATTAACGGCGGGGAGTTTTGTTAGTCTTGAGTGCACTAGTACTCGGCCGATCTCGGCCGATCTCGCGTTTTGCTCAGGCGAAGAGGTTGTAGGCGAGGTTTCGGGAGAAAGGTTACTGTCCGGCCGATCTTTGTCGAGCTATGGGCCTGACCGGCTGCAGAGTAACTGACTGAAATAACTTTCACTACAATAAAGTCGATCGATCGATTGGCATTGTTTTTTCTGCATATTTACGCCACCGGTGTGTGAGGACGCATGGGCCTAGGTTATGCATAGGAAATATTCTGTGCAGAACCATCAGCGGCCGGCATGGAAATAGGATCTAGGAACGTACAATTTGATGACTTATTTCCGGACAACCGCCTCGCGTTGTTATTTCTCCCCATCAACATACAGGAGAGGAGTACTACTTGGAGCCCTCAATTGCAATCGCTCCTCATTAATGAGCTTTTCTTGGCGGGTGGTGGTTGGGTGAATTCAAGGCGAAAGTTTAAGTTGATTACCTAATTAGAAGAAGTCTGGTTATAAGGGAGCATTATTTTTGGATGGTGTAGGGTACCAATCGGGGTCTTTCGCCCATCATGAATATCACGTTCATCTTATGCATGGCCTCGTGCTATTAAACCTATAATCTATGAACTATACAATGACAATAGGAAGTTGTATAAACACGAGATAGTTTTGAGGGTTTTTACTAAATACCCATGGGAGTTCAGGCTTTCCTTATGCCTAACTACCGTGCTCTAGACTATATCGCTAATGGTACAGCCACGTCCGCAAAGTTTTGGCACCCTGAAAAAACGTCCGCGATTGCAACAAACAAAATATTTTGGCCCTCTTCCTCGAAAAATGGTCATACAAGGTATTGTAATGTACAGCAGTATAGGAATGTCTATCTATAAATTTCTCTTTATAGTCATTCTTATCCGGTTGTTGATATCATGGTTTAAATTCATGAGTTTCGAGACTGAGGCGCCAAAACTTTGCGGACGCGGCTGTACATGTACAGCGGTGGGCAATACGCCGTCGGACGACCTAGCCACAATTTCTGCCTGCAAATGCGTATTTCGGTGGTGTTCCGTCTGATGACTTATTACAGATCGCTGTACAATTTGAAAAAGATGACTTGCCAAAGATAATGGGATGCCTTTTCACATACTAGGGTACCCTCTAAGAAAGGATCTCTTATCCACAGAGGTGGGGTAACTGGACCCTTATACGCCGGGGAAGGATACCTACTAGTGGGGCGGTGATTGGAGGCGGCAGGAGGCTGCAGAAGGCGCGGGCAGGTGGCGGGGACGGCAGTCCGGTACATATAGTGTGTTAAGAACCGCCAAGTCCCAAAGACCTATCGCCCGGGCGCTGGGGCCAGGCATACATGTATTTGTATTATCATAGAAACATGTGCATGTATATCAGGCTATCATCCTCACTTTTGAGGTATCATGTCCTATGGAGGTACCCGCTTTCGCTAGACTCATGTGCATGTTCTTCTTTTGAACAATTGTGCCTCCCAACACAACTGTTACAGGCCCATCAATAAAGGCGATGATTTGATAATATCGGGACGAGCGGGGCGAGAAACCTCACGATGAAATCTGGTGTGTCGTAGTCTGACCTTATCCTCCTGGATAGGATGTAGAACTTTAAATATAAATAGCATTCAGCTAGCTAGACCATGCCACTTTAACTCGAACTTGTCCTCATATGGCATACGATATCATAATATGGCCGTGACTTGTCTTTAGGTCCCGACAGAGAGGAGGTCGTGGGCCTTGTCTATCCTTCCTGCGAGCGATAACTTAAATGTATCCGGATCCCGCTTGCGCCAAAACCATTGTAGAGTAAATACCATAGTGCATGCATAAAGGACACACCATGAGTAGAGTACATACATGTAGCTACAGGGTAAGTCTGCGGACAGGTGGCGGTGATACACGCACAAGCAAATATTCAAAGGCCATGAGACTATATATGCATCGCCACCTGTCTACAGTCTTACCCTCGCCAGTTTAGTACATCTAGACTAGCAGCGGCTACCTCGCGACCGCTAAGGTGCCGGGTGGGCCGCTGCAAAAAGAAATTTGGCCGCTGCGAAAAAAAAAAAAAATTGGCAGTGGCAAAAGCCCGAAAATAGAGATAAATTGAGCCAGAATTTCCGCATTTTTTGGTACATCCAGACATTCAACCACTACATCCACACATTATCCAGCCGGGTTTTTTTAAATCATGTCCTGCCCTACTCCTGAGCTTCCTGTTTCTGGTGCTGCTCCTGCCCAGAAAAGAACCCCCACCATGTCTTCTTCCGAGATTGAGCATGCCAAGACCGCCAAGGCCCGCAAACCCGAAATCCGCCCAATCCAGCATGATTCAGGTGCCGGGGCCCTAGTACGGGGGGGTGGAACCACTACGCCTGATATTGCAAGAGATGACAGGGGCCTCAATATGGCTAGGCCTATTAATGTTGAGGCTATTCTAGAATACAGCAGAGATGGGATTGGGAAGGTTGAGTTTGCATCTGGGGCAGATGAGAAGAGTTCCTTTAGGGATTATGTAATTGTGGATGGCATGTTTGCAGGGAGTGATACCAACTGCCACTACAATAGCAAATGCAAGTATTGCAATTTTGTGTCTGGTAAGTGATTTGCAACGGTTACAATGGGTTTACGCTGTGTTTACAACGAGATGTTAATCTTTACAATAGAATCCGAAGCTAGCGAACGTTCTGTAACAATTGCAAGTCCTTCTGTAGGGCCTGCAAAGCTTGCCAACATACGCAAAAGAGTCTCCAAGAGAAAAAAGACCTCCACAAAGGAGAAATGGATTAAATTGTTGAAAGCATTTAAGGCAGTGGCTGAAGCAATGCAAGAAATCATGGAAGATATGGAAGATTGAGTGTATTGAGATATTGTATAACTATTAAAACTTACAAAAACTGAGAATAAGATAACATCATATTTACAATTCTTGCAATTGTGTTTGCACTGATTACAAGCAATCTTTATCATTTTGTGAATGTTTTGCGGGGAAGGGTGTTGGCCTTTATGGTGTCTGCAACCAGGGCCAGGGTTCCCTCACACTAGTCATCAATGTGGGCTGGTTGCGGGCAGAGTGGGAGCTGGGTTTTTTGGGGAGTGGTGTGAGGAGGTCCCGGTTAGTGAGTTTCCAGTTCGGTGTTATGTAGGGTGTGAAGTCTGTTGCGGGGAGGGCGAGGGAGATGGCTATGATTCTGTGGTCTGAGCCGGGATCATTTGAGAGGGAGTGTCATTATCAGCCAAGGGGCGATGCTCTGTGGTTGGCGAAGGCTAGATCGATTACGCCGTTTCTGTGAAGTTGGTTAGAGAAGCATCTGCTGTAGGTCCCTGGTGTGTAGAGTATGAAGTAGTGTTCTTCGGTGGCTATCTCCTTATATAGTTGAGACAGGTTGAGTTCTGAATGTGTGAAGTTGCGATGGGGGTTTATGGCGGGGTTGCGTACGCCCATGCCGCCAAGGGCAACAAAGGGGTGTGATGGAGGTGTGAGGAAGGAGAGCGGGTGCGCTGATCGGGATCTATTACTCAATTGTCTGTTGTATACGTTGGTTACAGTCACTATTGTGTGTTTGTTGGGGCTTGTATGGCTGTGCAGGTTGGTTGAGATGATTGGGATCTGGGGCGGGGGGCGTGGAGGTTTGGTTGCGTTGTGCCCTTTGGGCCTTATTGGCTTCGATGAAGTTGGTGAGATGGAGCAGGTGTTGGATGTGGACGCGTGATTGCCATTGCAGTTGATGTATTTGGACTGGACAGCTGTGCAACATCCCTTCCTGTCGTAGCGTTTCCCGTTGCAGTTGGCTGAGCGGGTATGGTCTTTCTTTGTGTGCTTCTTGCCACAGATGAGGCAGGTTGGGTCAACCTGTTTGCAGCCTTGTTTGGGGTGGTCGAATCTGCAGCATTTCTTGCATTGGGTGATTTGGGTAGCGGACCACATGACGATGCACTTGCGTGATTTGGATAGGAGGCAGATGGTGGGGCCAATATGGGCAGCCTCGTCGACGGAAACGGTTATTATAACGGTGGAAGTCTTCCTGCTGTCGCGCTCTTGGTCGTTTGTTTAGAGGTGTCATGGCACCTGGAACGCAATAGAATGAGGTATGGTGATGTGAAGAGAAGTGTGGTCGCACTCGTCAACAGATGAGTCATGGGTATTCTATGGGTTTCTGTTCGGTTCCGTTGCATTCTATCTGGTTCCTGAAGCGATTGTATTTGTCATACTCGGACAGAGGTTATTCGGTTATATAAAGAGCCCTGTGTTCATTCTCTATCTTGTTTCTCTTCCTTTTTTTTTCTTTTTTTCTTCTTGTATTTTCCGGAATATGAAGACTTTTTCCTCCATAGTTCATAGACAACGATCTTTTGGTCTCGACGACCAAAAGAGATTTAAGATACTTGGCTTGCTTAGAGCCTACCTCTAAGCCTCCTGTCTCAGTTGTATTCCTTGGACGTTCTCTGCCTTGCTTACCGCCCCCACGTAAGAGGAGCAATCAGATGGCGATTGTGGTGATGTTGGATGCTAGCTTGAAGACCTCGGGGATCTTTGTGTAGAGTTCTTCATGGGTCTGCAATGCTAAGAGGGGGAGGCCATGAATGGCAATATCTACCTGGGTGGGGAGGGCGCAAATGGTGATATCTACGTTGGTGGGGACTGGGCGGAACATCGTGAATGTGTTTTCAGAGTCGATACGGAAGTTGAGGGTGGCAGTGAGTGCTTCGAAGTATGGCATGTAGACTGACAACGGCACTGTGGGTGGGGGGAGGATGGTGACTGCGCCTCTTTGATATACTGTGTCTGTGAGGGTAGTGACAGGGGCAACGTAATTTTGAGCTGCTAGGAGTTGAGCACAGGCAACTGAGAGTTCTGCTGCCAGTGTCACTGGCTGTTTGAGGGGTTGTGGGGTGAGTCTGGTCGGGAAGAATTGTTGTTGTTGGGCGGGGAGTCATTTGGTAACAGTGTTGGCTGGTCTAGCTCTTTGTCTGGCTCTGGTTACTTCTTCCCAGCATTCGGTAGATGCCGGGAAGTCTGAGATTTATTGCAGGTTTGCTGAGTGCCTTGGTCCAACGGGTGGGAGGGCTGGAGGGGGGGACGTGGGGGGGTTAGGGTTTTCTTGGAGAGGGTTGTGACGTGTTCATTGGTCTTTTCCACCGTGTTGCTGAGGGAAGCGAGAGTGGCGGCTGTTTTATCTTCAGCCTTCTTGGTGGTCGGCTTTGGGCTCTTCAAGTTGGCCTAATAGGATAGCGTTTTGGTTGACGATTCCAATGGTGAGTGTGAGGAAGAGTTGTTCGATGTTGGATGTGTTCTTATGCATGAGGATTTTGTTGGCTATCTTGCCTAGAGTTTTGTTGGTACCGTCGCAGATGATGTCTGTGTCGTGATCAACTCTGTGGAGGCCATCAAGGGCGGTGTACATCGCTGGGGAGGGGGCAGGCATTGTGGTGATGTTATGAAACTAAAATGTTAAAGACGTTTGGCCTCGTATAACTTGTTGCAACGAAAATCTTGGTAGTGAGTTTCAAAAATTCGAATCAATAGTGAGAAAGAATATGTTCCACAATCATATTTTTTCTTTTTTTAATGAAAGTTCCATTGTTTCTAGGTACAAGAAGTCGCATAAAGTATAAACTATAGCGTAAAAACCTATCACCGACCATCCTTTTCCCGCCTATAAAAAGAATTACGATGATAAAATAAAATTATGAGAGGGGGAAGTCCTTAACGGGTGCCTCCGAGGGCATAAACTCATGGGGGCGGTGATGATGTGGCGCGGTGGTTTAATGGGATTTCCATCGCGGTGAGGGGGTTGGGGGGAGTCTGGTATGTGGTGTTTTTCTGGTTTGGGCAGGATGGGGCGAAAGAGCGCTGGGCCCCTTTGCAGTTGATGCACTTGGCGAGGGAGATTTCCGAGTCGCAGCAGTTTTCAAGAGGCGCCGATGCCCCTTTGCACGAGGCAAGTGGGCAGTGGTGGTCTTGGAGTTTGTGGGGGAGGGTGCACAGGGGACAGACAGTGGGGTACCTGCATCCCTGGATGGCGTGACCGAGTTTGTAGCAGTTCCTGCATCTGGTGGAGGTGGATGCTTACCACATGACGTTGCAGCGTCTGGGGCAAGAGAAGAGGCAGATCGTGGTACAGATGGTCGCTGCCTCTTCTGCCGTAACAGATACGATAACTGAGGTGGTGATCTTCGAGCAGCGGAAGGTTTCGTTTGTGTTCAGGAAACGGACGGCGTAGGGGGTGATGTCGACGGCGAGTTTGAGGGCTGAGGGGAGGATCTTATCTAGGCATTCCTGGTTAGGGAGCTCGTAGAGAGGGACCCCATGGATGGCAAAGTCGACGTTGGTGGGAGCAGGGCGGAAGGTGGTGAAGGGGCTTTCTGAGGAGGCTATCTCCACATTTAGAATTGTGGTGAGGGCCTCAAAGCAGGGGGCGTAGACCGTTGAGGGGATGGTTGGGGGACCGGTAAAAGAGAATGTGCCTCTGCTGTTGATGGTGACGGTCAGGGAGGTGACCGGGGTGACTTGGTGGCTTCGGGCCAGGGCTTGGCCAAAGAGACAGGGGAGGGTTTCTATCAGCCTTTCGGTGTTTGCGATGGGGCTGGGGGTTGTCCTGGTTGCAAAGAACTGGCGGTGTCTAACGGGGCGGAGTACTGGGGACGAGGCTGGGTGATATCGAGACGAGGATCGACTTGAGGTACGTTCAGGACGGGACAGGAGATCGGGCTTGAGTACCGATCGAAAAGAATATATTGATAACTAACAAAATCTAGGAATGGCTCCGCTTAGCATGACATGCTAGGTGAGACCAATTGATACGAGATACAGATGAAGATAGATAGATATGTTTATATTGCTTAGAAGCCTAATGGCTTATCGCACTCCGACTACCCTAACTACAACTACCGCCGACGAACCCAAGCAACGCGAGACAAAGGAAAAAGAATAATATAGCAAACAACTCAGAGGCCGCGACACAATATGGGACCCACAAAGAGGGGGTTAATAACGCGAGGTACAGGTGAGCAGAATCTAAGCGACAACAAAGAAACCTCCCCGTAGTAAGAAAGAAACCCCAAACTTCTCCGTCAACTACATATAAGCGAGACATAATCCTATACATGGTGTTCAACTAAAAAGAATTATTACCAACGTTCCCGTGTCGTATCTGTGGACGAACCTTAACAGGACTGGGAAACCATGCGCACGAATGCAGGAGGTGACCGCCGCAGCAGCGTCAGGGGTGAAAGCGAGGGGGGTGGGTCAAGAGTGGTGCCCCGGGCATCTGCTTGTCAGGCAGCGCGGCGCTTAAGTGTCGGAAAAGAAGGGAGCGCGGCGCGAATCTGGCTATTAAAAACCTTTTCCGTGTTGATTGTGGGGGTGGGGTCGTCGGTCCCAGGAGCAACGGCTAAAGACTGTGCCCGAGTCGTAAGTATGGAGGTCTCTGGAGTGGCCGTGCAATAAGTGGTGAGCTGGGGTTGCCAACTCGGTAGGAATGGGTGGTCGCAATCGAAAGTGCCGACCGTGGTGTTGAGGGGGTGGTCTTCGGGGAGACCAGTATGGTGTGGTGAGGGGATCGGGCCGCCTCGGTTAAAAATGGGTTGCCTACCTAGGGCCGTAAAGAGGGGTAAGGTCACGTGAGTGGCCTCGGGTAAAATTTGAATTTGAGAATAGTTTTGCGACCGTAAGGAAGCGAACTTTCCGGGCTGTCGAGCGCTTTGGCAGTAGGCTCTCGCTGACTAGAGAGTACTGACAGTGTGCAAACCCGACGTGTGTGGTGCTCGTGCGATGAGCAGCAAAAGAGGGGGGGACGATCGTCTGCCGATAGCCATCGTTTTGGCGAGGTTTGGTGGGTGATGGACGCAATCCCGAAGGCATCAACCCGGTGAAAAGGGGGGTAGGAGAGGGAGACTCGTGTCATAACATGGGGAACTAGCGACCCGTAGGCGAAACTAGAACTCTGGTATCCAGTTTATCGACGAGGAGGGAACCTCCGAGCGGTCGGGCTCGAAGGCAAATGAAGACGTTGCGTAAGGAAAGAAGAAGAGAAGAGAAACAGAAACGAAGCGAGGGAGAGCCCTATAATATACCCAAGAAAATCCTCCGCTGACTAATCCCAATGACTCATAACGCACAACCGAAATAGAAACCCATAACCGATCCCGATCTTTCCTTCCGCAATCCTGACCTGAAGCGCCTAGCGCTGACCATATCCTCCGAGCACCTTCCTAATTCATCCAACTTATCCGACGCGATAGCGATCCTTCACTTAACAACCCGATTCCGCAACGTTCTCGACGGCAGGGCAGGTGAGGGCGGTCGTGCCGCGATACGGTGGGCGGACGGCAGTGTTTTCAGTTTCCCGGCGGATCCATTGGCCGGTGCCACGGCTGCCTTGTCTGTCTTTTGGCTGCAGGGGTTGGGGGGGTTGGGTGTGGATCGAACCAGTTGTGTGTGCGTGGGGGTGGCCATGGGTTGGGCAAGCTTGGCGGGTGGGGTAGGTCTGTGGGGGGCCTGGGGTGTCTGGGGGGGCAGGCTAGTTCTCCCGATGAGGGTGTCCAGCTATTGTACAATAAGGGGGTCTGAGGGGGCGGGTGCAGTCCTGGGGGCTGCCATCGCCTCTTTCAGGGAGGAGCTTTTGTCTCCTAGCTTGGAGACTGCTGCGGTGAGCAGTTGGTTTTGCTGGATGACTCCTAGCACGAGGAGGTTTGCCAGTCTTTGGGTGTCGTGGGGATGTCTGCCGTCGATCAAATGTGTCACTTCAGAGGAGAGGGAGTAGGTGAGCCCTGAGAGGCCAAGGGCCTCTTCGAGCGGCTTAAGGTTGACCGACGCGAGGATGGCCTGCCCAAGGATTGTTTGATTTATTGACATAAAGCCTGTCAAAAGGGGTTTTTGGGGGGTGGGAACGGTTGTCACGAAAAAAGTAGAGGTTAATTTCAAAAACCAAGGAAGAAGCGGGGAAGAAAGATTTTCCACAATAATCTTACCTCTTGCTGTTTTAGATGTAATATTGCAGAGTTGTTTAGCATGGATCATTGTTCAGCATGGATCATTCTGGATCATGAGTTGTCACTCGGGAACCTCTTGGCGTGTGTGCGGAGCTAAGGGTTGGGGTTGGGGTGGCATGTGTTGAACGTCGTGCATATCCCCCTGGCACCTCCTAGTCACACCTATTCTAATGTCAAAAGCAAAGCCATCGCTCCACTGGAGCCTAGTACAAGGCAATTCAATTATACCAAGCCTTGAAACAGACCGTGTAGTACCTATCAAGGAGATGAGATCTTGGTCGCTCCGCGCGATAGCCCAACTCGATCGGATCTACTGTCACCAGTACCTACGGTACACGGACGTACTGACAAGGAGGCCAAGTAGATTATAGAGTAGCTGACCCACACCCTAAGCAGATCTCCCCACGAAGTTATGGGTTATCAGTTTATATGGTTCAAATTCTAAGAGTGCCTTACAAGACATTTTATCAACAAAAAGATAGCTAAACCACTAAAAACAAGTGAGAAATAATACAAATTGCTAGTTCCCTTCAAATGCAGAACTAGTTACACATGTGGCCAATAGTCTGTCCATGCGGGAGTCATAAAGGTCTCCCTAGGCCCCCCCCCGCAAGCTCAAAAAGCACTCCAAGGCGATGTAAAGAACAGAAAAGAAATAAAAGGCAGTAATAAGAAATGCAAACCAGATTACGCACTGATGTAAGATATATCTTCCAATCCTTCTTTTCATTCCATTGTTAGTCTCTCCAGCTGCTCTATCCCTATTGGCATATTTGGTGCAAACGTTATCAACCTCCTTGAAGATGTATCCAAGTATCTTGCTAAGTTTAGGCGATATAGTTTGGAATTTCCACAATACCGCTATAAGATCCTCGTCATATTCTCTGGAGTTGAAAATATGGAACATACCCAAGCTCCAAGCGCACATCGTCAAGGAAGAAGTACGCCACAGTGTTTGCTCAGTAATTGTGAGGAAATCATAGTTCCAAACAGCTGCATGCAGTGTGCCCGTCAAACAAACCAAAGGGCCTCCGCAAGTAGCAGTAGCCTATGTCCAACTGAGGCCTCCGACCGACCCTTCCGATAGTACTTGTGAGTTGAATGATGATATCATAGATGGCCTTATTCTAAAACGCAACATAGCTTCGTGGTGATCATAGAGTGATAAATTTGGGCTCTCTCTTTGTATATTGGAGGCTTTTGTCGACAGAGTAGTGTAGTACGGACTTTTCTTTGCCGTCAACCAGCACTTTTTGGTCTCCCTGAAGCGGTTCCTCTGCGAACGGGTCTAGCTTCGGATGCAAGGGAGAAGGTTCCGTATCATTTGAGCTCACTTGGTCGACCCCAATCACACTTTCTTCATAGTCAATGAACAAAGAGGAGGCATCATCCTCGCCGGAGACGGCAGTTTGTTTTGGGAGGGCTATGGCCCTGTGCATTTGCAGAGGAGGCAGCTGAAAGAAAAGCTAGTACAAGTTATCAGAATCAGTATGGACTTGTGCGCTTATAGAGATAGTAATGTACCGTTTGACGTTGTATTGCCACACAAGTTTTCCATTTTCCTATTTCTCCCCAGTCGAATCCTGATATTAACCATGACCAAGTTAAAGAAGAAGAGGGGAAAGAAGGGAGGAAATCTTTTTTTATATTTAACTCATTAATTACATGCAGACCGTAGTCTATGGTAATATCACACTCCCCAGAACTGCTCTTTCGCCTCCGCCACCTCTCACAGTACCCGTACCGTAACCAGAAAATAATAAAAGAAAACCAAATGAAGCTGATCAAGCTGCCTCTCCTTCTTCCCTATCCTTAAGTCCACCCCATTCCTTCGTCGCCTCTCTCTCGCCTTCGTCCTTTTCTTCGTCTCTCTCTCCATTTCCATAAGAAGGGAGGAAAGAGAAAGAAAAAACATAAAGACATAGCGTACTTGAACTGCATGTACACGAACTATCGATTGGGACATTGTCAACCTTTTTAGGCACCCGAAAATGTTCCGGGGGTCAGGATTCACAATACATACATGTATATGTACCTGACCTGTGACCGGAGAGGACAGAATGAGACCAGGTCCATATCATACTCGAACTCGTATCGCACCATACCCAGCAGGAAGATTTAAAACAAGCATCTGCAACTTGGCCTGTCCATCCAACTGACTATTTGACCTGCGATCTTGCCTTGCGCCACCAAAGGCTCTATTGATGGGGGTTGGGTGGATTTAAGGCGAAGGTCCACATTGAATTCTGCCCGACTAGAACTAAGACGTCTGATCAACAGGGATTCCTATTCCCAGTAAATACCTCAACAAAGGAAAATTCAGGCTTTTCTCATGCCGAACTGCGGTAGCCTAAACTGGCTTCCACTACACAGGGTTAGCTTGTAATACTCCTTTTAAACGTTTAAGTTGCCTACATGCACCTACTTGTAGGTTCCAGTCAACTGTCGGCATCTCAGTAGTACCTAGACTCTCTTCGGCGGTATAGTGGACTATTGGTTAGAGATAATAAATTATTCATCCATCAGGCACGTCAAAATCAATTCGCCATGCCCAATAGATGCGAGTTTCGATATTTTCGGGGAAACCTTAATGTGATTATTCATAACAGCAGCTGATTGGGTTGTTGGATCCTCTGGGTTTTTGTTCTTTTGATGAGCAGGAGAAGATGTATCTACAACTGTTTCTTCGCTAGACTACAGACAAGTATCATTCAATACCGCGCGAAACCGGCCAGTCTCCGTAACCACTCACTCGCCCCATTTCTTAGCAACGAGCAAATAAATATAGTTTTGAGTAACTATATCCCGATTCCTCAATCATATTTCTGTATTCAGAATTGCCAAGGGGAACGGCGAGTGAGTGGTCACGGTGACTGGCCGGCCTCACGCGGTGCCTAATACCTAGCAACCATCTTTCGAATATCATTAATGCCAATCCTGCTGCTGCCGTTGTAGTAATCTCGTACGGCAAGGCACCAGGACGACTGCTGTCCAAGGTACGAATAACAAGTCATAAAATATCACTCGACTGCTTTTAAACAGCTTATAGAATGCGAGAACTGATAGATCACGGTTCGTTGATCATTGACAAGAGCGAAAAAGGTCGTAAAAAAACATTCCTCGATGTTAACATACCCGAGCGAATCGCATCCCCCTGGTTCTGATCGAATCAGAGGCTTATAGCTGTCTGTCGAAGCCCACATATGGTTGGGGACGCCTTGACACGGAGTGGTTTCGGGAGTCAACTTCAACCTCTAATGACATTCCCCAACAACACTTTAATTTATTATTCTATCTGTTATTCGATATTCCTGCGCCTCCTCTATAACTTGAAAGAGTCCGATTAATTTTATCGTTTGTGGTGGTGGAGTTATGGATTCTCTAAAAGCTTGGTTTTTGGTGGGGGTTCAACCAATGTCGCACTATAATTCCCTATTTAGAATAGCAGATCACCCTATTAGGAAGGCTTTTATCTGCATTGAGCCGCAAAGTGGCTGATCTTGGCAAAATACTGGCGGTAAAAGATTATATAATTACCGGATTGGTTAATTGATCGTCAGAAACCAATGTCGCGACACTCTGGCTCTAGGCGTCCCAAGCATAGTCGTGGCTGGGTAGAAATCGAAATGGATTTGGTCTTAATTGCCGTTTTCGAGTTGTATGTAATTAGGAAGATGTTTACCTTCCGCCTTATCTGCCACCTATCTTAGGGTCCCGTGAAATACTCACCGCAAAATCTCAGGAATAACGGATCGAACTGGACTGGAACTTTGGGCTTCGGATTGGTCGAATACCTCTTGAAACTCAATCCGACAGACCCAAAGCGTAACTTTTGGTCGTCTTGACCAATAGTGGTATTCCAGCCCACCCAGATTTGATATTCCTGAAATTCTGCGGTACTGGGAGTAAGAAACATGGCTATAAAATGGTTATAAACTCAGCTCTGGTTGAGGAGGAGCAAGATGCTGGTACAGTTATGTATGTACTCGCCTAAAAAGGTAAGAACCAGAAAATGCTGTTATAGCAGCGTTGCCACTCAATAGAGATAATCCTTGGCTTTGTCACTCGCATTTTCTGGTTCTTATGCTGGTAGGCGAGTACAAGTAAGCAAAAACCCACAGGATGAGGGCAAGTGTTTCCCTTGAAGAGGAATTCTGAATCTTTTGTGGTAATACAATCGGGGAATATCATGCAGTTATAAACAGCAGTTTCCAACAGCTCGAGTATCTTGCCTTGTTTTAAACACGGTCTCGAGTATCTCACAGGACCCTGTTTTACCTATATATTTTGAACATGTACACCACTACCTACAAGTCAGCCATCTCAGCTATGCCTTACGACGCACTGAGACACTTATTCCCATGATTAACTCCACTTTTACTCTGTCGGTAATCTATTACCCGGGACCTGTCTTAGGGTTAGGGTTTGTGGCATATCTCTACAAAAACTAACTGCTAGTTCTTTCAATTGAACACTCTATATCATGAATCGTAGCTCCCAGTGTCCATGTATGAAGAACCCACTTTTAGGAAAGGGGCAACTTCGCGGCCAAGCAGGTGTTTGAGGGGTGTATCCCCCAGCTCTTGCGATGCAACCTCCAGCGCAATTTGACGCTTTTTCACTCTTGATCTCTATGAACCCCATCAAAAACCTTTTGAAGACTCCCGAGCGCTGTCCTATTAGGACAGGGAGCGGGCTGTGTGCCCTTTGGTTATTCTTTTGTGTTTTCAGTTGAATATTTAAATTATTTGAGTGAGGATATATAAAAGCCCTTCAGCTAGACGCGATGATGTCGGTATTTGTATTTAAGGTGCACACCGTGCAGTCTATCGTATTGTGTTGTATATCGTGTTAATGTAATGTAAATATTTAGGCGGGCAAGTCGTGCAAAAAAGACGAGTGAGAACCCAAGACTTCAGTGATGGTAAATACTAAGCCCCACTCTCGAACCACAAGGAGGACAATAATAGATCTAGAATAGAGTAGGCAGGGGCTCTGCCTGCTATAACACTTATGAACAAAATTAAAACCATGGCATCTAGAAAATTAAGCTTAGGACCCTGGGTAGCTACTGTAATTTTATTCCTAGGTCAGATAGCTGTATGAAAATAGAACAGGGTTTGGTCCACCCCACCCCCGAGTAACTACATATATACATGTATCACCACCATCAGCCACAGAGGGTCATCTTGTATCCACATACCCCAACAACCACCCGGCCAAGATGATCAGGCCGCCGGAGCTCATCCAATGTTTCCACTGCATGCAATGGTTAATTAGGTAATAAATATTCATCAAGAGTCATAATGAATGATAATTCGTCTTTTTTTTAAGCGGCCGACATGTGCTTCTGTGCTTCATTCCAGCCCGTAGCAGTCGGAGAAGAAGGAGTTAGCAGCTGTCTCGTGGCGAGCCTGGCTCTTATTGGCTGGCTGTGTGGTGTTGTCTTTAAAGCTTCCGATCACTCGGAAAGGCGGCTTTGCATTAAAGTGAGAGGAATTGGAAGCTCGATCATAGATCACCAGCTCGGTATTGGATATACGGGGCTTGGTGGTAGGCCTTGATCCAAGTAGCTAGGTCTAGGCATTTGAAGGGAGACCCTGATACTGAGGGAATTACGAAACGTGTTGAACACGATGGAACAATCCATGAGGATACCCAAGTTTGTCGACATTCTGAACACTGATGCCCCCGGCTGATTCTCGAGATCTCACTCGTGCGGTGCTTATACATACACGCACATGCCTAGCAGTGAGATCCATCAGTCAAGATACCCGCGCTGAAGGAGCCATACCACGGTCGTACCATACGAACCGCCGAACTCTGGTCAAGTACTCCTCACATGCACTGCTAGCCGTATACCCGCCAAGCATCAAGCACCACAACTGCCAAATTTGAGCCTGTTGATAAACCCAATTAAAACCCCAGTTGAACATCCAACGAGATTGGTGCTCCGCGATAAACTCCAGCTGAGGACCCTCACTCGGCAGCATTCCCGAACACGAATCTGGTTTGAGCCAATTCGAATTTGATGCCTCTGCTGGTGGCAGCTAGCTAGTAGTATGTAGGTAGATGTTGTACGATAATGCCATTATACAGCGCAAAGTCCAGTTCGTTCGGACGGTTGCCAAGAGCGGTGTTGGCTGTAAAAAACTCTGGTCTCTTCCTCTAAGGGTGATATTTTCCAGCTCCTCTAGATCTGCAAAGCCGGCCTCTTGGCAACCGTCCGAATGAACTGAGATCTTGCGGTATATATTCCTGGGATGGGAAGGAAGGAATGCTGACAGCCAAGTACATGTAGCTGCGCGTGGGCGGCGGCGGCAGCTCACTCGGGCTTGGCGGGTTGCGCCTCAGTACTTTGCCACATGTATGTATACTTATGCAGGTACATACATACACGTATATATTCCTCAACACCGGAGGACAGTATTGAGATGACTACATGTATTCATCTACACTGGACTGTGCTAATTGTGCACCCTGCTACTCTCTAGGCTAGGCATATCGCCTGGGACACAGTACATACAATACTCGTCTTGGTGGTAGGATATAGCGTACCGCGTACGCGATATAAATAGTATACAAGTACACCCTATCCCCAAATTACACAGACCGCCGGCTTCCAGCCACTCCCTCTTCAAAGACCAAGGCTGCGGGCCGGTGGCTGCGGTCTGGCGGCCGGAGAAGGGCGCGTTTAAGGTTTAGGTTACTGCACCGCCTCCTGCTTCTGATTGGAAGGTTGCCCACTCGCCGCACGCCCGCATGCACATCGTGCATGCATGGGCCCTGTTCTACTCTGCATGGAGTAGAGTGGAGTGGAGTAGAGTGGTCTTGAGTGGATGGAGTAGAGGGGAGTGGGGTGGAGTGGCGTGGAGCAGAGTATGTACACAGAGTGGCTCCACCACCGTTGGTTGGCCAATGATTCAGGGGTGGGTTTTCGCGACAACCACTCAGCGCAGCCTGGAGGAATCGATATTTCGGTTATTCGATATGTGCAGATACAGCAACCTGGACAAAGATCAAGGGAAGCACGATTACTGGCGCGTGGTGGTATGGTCCTATACTTGCAATTGGCTAGCTAGCAGCCACACATGCACACGATATATCCGATTGTCACAGCGCTCACTCTACACTCTGAAGATAAAAATACATTCCAGCAGCACCCCCCCCCCCCCATGGCTAGCTAAAGGTACCATCGATCCCCCATCGTGAGACTGGAAATCGCCTGCATGCCCGGGCAGTGCCTCCCCCCCTTGTCCTTGAGCGTTCACTCCCGGATATGCATATGCAAGATGTTGTGCCAATCCCGGCCGGCCCTAGGGCTGAGACACCCACTGGTAACGGGTCTGTCCAGTCCGGGGACTGGATCTGGGTGCTTATATTGACATGCAGGGCTGGCTAGGAAGACACGCCCCCACGCCCGCCCACCCGCCAAGGTCGGCTCCTCTCTGCCTCCCAGAAAATAGCATTCCTTTGCAGGCACAGTAAGCTGGGTATGCTGCCCGTTGGCGCTGGCTCAGCCGTAGGGCTGAATGCCGCTGCCCTTGGGATCAATCTGATGGAGTCCAAACTGCCCTGTCGAGGGATCTAGATGTCGAATCTCAACTTGCAGATGGCAGGCACGATAAATACTCCTCTGGGCGCCCCCCCCCCCCCCCCCCCCCCCCCCCCCCCCCCCCCCCCCCCCCCCCCCCCCCCCCCCCCCCACCCCCCCCCCCCCCCCCCACACACCCCCCCCAGTAAGCATCCCCTCCAAGCGAGAAGCTTGACGGGGGGAAGCGAATATTAGGGTCTCCTGCCCCTGCATTCCCATGCCTCTAACCCCAAGCAGTTCCCACCAAATTCACGGTCCAGCCAATACCTGCCTTCGCAGCCCACGACAGAAGCGGATTGCGGCCATTCCGGAAATGACCAAATTTTTTTTTTATGTCGCAAGCTTGGGCCATCAATTCCATCGCGAAGACGTA
>VOVZ01000044.1:10053-34043 GCA_008079325.1 Morchella conica | reverse complement strand
GGCGGGCCCATAAAAACCCCCCTGGGGGCCCCCCCCCCCCCCCCTTTGAGCGGCCACCCTCACCTCACCACCTCATCATACATCCAGCATACACATAGCAGAGCATCAGTGCACAATGCAGCTCCTTCCTCTGCTCTTCAGCGCCCTCACGGGGGCGTCAGCTGTGCCGGCATTGGGCCTTGGTAACGCCCTCGCCGCACAGTCGGCCGAACGTGTACACCGCCCCGCTCGAGAACTTTTCAAACATGACCGCGCTGAACATCACGCTGCCCGTGGACCACAACGGCTCGACGACGGAGATGTTCGAGAACCGGTACTGGGTCGACGACAGGTTCTGGAGGCCTGGCGGGCCGATCATGCGTATGTCTCCCCTCCAGCCCGCCCCCTACATGTGGTATAATGGCGAGCCATATATACATATATATATGGATATGTGAATATATATATACACATACCCCGCCGGCATATACACCCGATAGCTGACACTGACCGCCACTAGTATTCGACGTCGGCGAAGCGCCCGCCGACAGCACCGTGCAGAGCATCCACCTCATGCACCAGCCCGCCCATGCCCGCGCCAACAACGCCCTCATCATTGTGTGGGAGCACCGCTTCTACGGCCAGTCCTTCCCGTCGCGCCTGCCCGAGACGTCCAGCCCGGACCAGGTCGCCGCCTACTTCCGCTTCCTGACCATCGAGCAGGCGCTCGAGGACGTTGCCGTCTTTGCGCGCACCTTCCGGTGGAAGGGCGCCACCACCTCGCCCGGCCAGGTCCCGTGGGTCTTTGTCGGCGGCAGCTACCCGGGCGCCCGGGCGGCCTGGGCGCGCAAGCGGAACCCGGACATCTGGTACGCCGCGCTGGCCAGCAGCGCGGTCGTCGAGGTGGCGGCGCAGAACCCGTGGTACTACGAGGTGGAGCTGCAGGCGCTCCGGGACAACGGGCTGCGGGCATGTGCGGACGACATGGTGGCCATGGCCCGCTGGGTCGACGCCGCCGACGATGCGCAGACCATCGAGTGGATCGCCGCCGTGGCAAACACGAGCGGCCGTGTGGCGGACGCATTCCTGCCCTTCAACACCACCGCCGCCGACATGGCCCGCAATCCGGAGGGCTTTGCCACCCAGGTGGGGGACATGGTGACGGTGGCGATCCAAGGCGTCCTCGCAGAGTACCAGAATGTGGCCTTTGACACGCCCGCCACAAACCCCCATGCCCGCGGGGACCTGCATTACTTTTGCGGGCTCATGGCCGCGGCCAGCGGCAACGCTACGGAGGGCGTGTTTGGCACCATGACGAAGGACAGGGCCGCCGCCACCTTTGCCCAGGCCGCCGGAGAGAACCTCGACCGCAGAATAAGACTGACCAGCAGCGGCCGTTCGAAGCGGGACCCGTCGATATCGATGCTGGGCATGGACCTGGATACGCTTACCACGGGCCCTCGGTCGCTGGGCAGGCGCGCCGGAAGCCGGGCCCGCCGCACCGCATCGAGCGGGCAGCTGGATGCGCGCCAGCAGCAGCAGCAGCAGCAGCAGCAGGAGGAGCAGTATGAGTACGAGCCCTGCGCCGCCGACCCGGACACATGCCGCAGCTGGCTGCAGACGCAGCTGATGAGCTGGCAGTACCAGGTGTGCACCGACTTTGGAAACCTGCTCGTGGTGGCGCCGACGGGCGACTCGCTGTACCCGCGCAAGTCTCACGACTTTGCCGCCATGCACCTGGCGTGGTGCCTCGACAACTTCAACATCACCGCCGCCGCGCCCGGCGACCTCGCCGCCAGGAGGTACGGCGGGTGGGCCATGGACAGCAGCAACACGCTCTTTGTCGACGGCGAGTTCGACCCCTGGCGCACCGGAAGCGTCAACAGCCAGGTGCCCGAGGCCAGAGCCCGCCCGCGCACAGAGGTCGTGCCCGCGGCCGGAGAGGTCATGGCCGACACCGTCTTTGGCATGGTCGTCGAGGGCGGCGCGCACTGCCCCGATCTCGGCACGCGGTGGAACACCACCCGCGGCCGCCCGGCGTTTGAGCTGTGGAACAGGGCGCTGGCCACATGGCTGCCCGACTTTGAGAGCCACGCGGTGAGCAACACGACGGCGGGGACAGGTGCGGGCGCGGGCGCGGGCGCGGGCGCGAGCAGGGGCGGCCGCGGGTCGGGCGGAGACGAGAACGGCGCTACTACGGGTCGGGCGGCGGGGGTGGTGTTTGCGGCGGTGATGGCGGTGGTGGCGGTCTAGATGTGGAATTGGGTGCCATGTATACATGTATATACATATATCCAGCGCAACGTGTGCTTGTGTGCTTGGGTATGTTTCCATCACGGCAGCAGTATGGGTTAAGGCTTGGAGGCGGTGCGTGGGCGGGCTGGGCGGCGGCGTTTGTGTCTACTCTGGAGTTTCCTCTGTATTTTTGTTTGTTCATTAGAGATAGATGTAGTTTGAGATCCTGAATACAGCTCTCGATATATCTGCACTTGGCTCGCAGTGTGACTGGCTGGTGATGACCGGAAGACCCAGGCCACCATCAAGTCATGATACGGCTCACATCACGGCCGGTGACATTATCCCGGACACTGAACTGCCAATAGCAGCAGAAGAAGCCCGGGCGAGCAAGGCAGCGGGGCGGAGGCCATCCATGTGTATATATGTATGTCCTCTATAGCCCCCGCCGCATGCACATGTCCTGTCTGTCCTCCGTCGTGATGCTCGTGGTAGTGCCTGTAGACGTCGAGCATGGGCTGCGAGGGAATAAGTACATGTATGTACGCACATGTGCACATCTCTAGAGTATCTATATATGCAAGTATGCGGCGCGAGAGGCCATGGTACATGGTGGGCACTGACTGGTGGGTGTGTAAAGGGTTCCTCTGAATTCAAGCTGACACTGACACACACCCCCCCACTCCCCACCCCCTCTGCCTTCATTACTCTGTATGGCCCAGCCAATCTGCCGTCCATTTTAGAGGTTGTGTGTGTGAGTCTTCCCGGGGAAGCCTGTGCCCGGTACATCGCGACATCGGTACCGACAACCACAGACCCGCAGTGACAGCGCCCCGCCAATATGGAGTAGATAGAGTACCAATGCCGCACATATGATGCACCGAAGCTTAATCTGAACCACACACACCCCACACAACATCCGGAGTCGACATGGCTGAGCGAGAGCCCGGACTGCATTGCTCTTCCTGGATGCATAGCCGTGCCAGACGCTTGCATGTGTGCCTGGACAGGAGCAGTTGAGTGGAGGGAAGCTTATATGGGGTGCCTAATACTGCTGCATTGAATAAGTAGGTATGCAGTATAGTACTCAAGTGCTTGTACAGTTGTCTGGAGATTGCCTTGTCCTTCGCACCTCCACTCTCAGCTTCCTGTCATTGACGGGAAGCTTATATGGGATGCCTAATACTGCTGTATTGAATAAGCAGGTATGCAGTATAGTACTCAAGTGCTTGTCTGGAGATTGCCTTGTCCTTCGCACCTCCACTCTCAGCTTCCTGTCATTGACGGGATATGTATTGGTGGACGCCAGCTTCCCGTGAGCTATAGCGGGCGTTCTATCGCCGGGTAGATCAGATTTTGGTGTTTTAACGAATAGAAAAGGGTGTCTATGTGTTGCATAGACTCCCCGCCAAAGGGAGGGAAAACACCCAATCTGTATTAGGCACCGAGTATGTAGATAGATTTGTATGTAGAGTACATAGGAATCTATATCAATCACTGGGTGCTTACGGGAACCTGGTCCATTCGAAACCCATCTTCTCCTACAAAATAGAACACTCCCCATAGCTTACGGCAACGCGTCCAGTGTGATATATAGGCCTTCAATCATTGGCCAACACCCCGCGAACGACTGAAGCCTTCATCTGTTTCTGTCATGTGCTGGTCATCATTGAGTGAGGCTCTGGGTCCACCCCGCGCTAGCCAGTGCCAAATCACTCCATGTGTCGCTTCCAACCACGGGCTTTGACCAGGATCGGCGGCGATGCGCGAGCAGGTTTGGAACATGAGCGCTCAGCTTTTTACGGTATTTGCTTATTTGTTTGCGGTGGTACAGCTTCCGCGCTAATGGCGGGGGAAATGTCTACAGGATCGAGCTATCTCAGACCTCCACTCTGATACATGGCTCCACCTACAGAATAGCTAGAGTAGATTACTTCGGGCTCTGTAGAGTGATAGAGCAGGTGAAAACTAGTCGAATAACAGAGAGATGGTTAATTTAGCGTGTGGTTGTGGAATGTTATTGGCTTGACGTTAATGAAAGCGGTGCTCCGGCTCACGGCGTGCCCCAGCCACATTTTCAGCCCTGGGGGATCCAGGCCAGGGGGGATGGTATACCTATCTTTGACGTAACTCTACAGAACTCGATCCTGTGTACGATGTCACTCGATCGTGAGACGGCGTTCTTACAGAAACAGCGACTGGAATATGATATTGCACTGCTGCACGAGCCAGCACTCGGCGGGCCACTGGCACACTGCCCGCCCCTCCACTGCGCCACACGGGTCTCTCCGCCAGTCACTGCCTGTGATATTGCTCTCGCTTGATTACAGTGTATTGCATATGGCGCGAGAAGCTATATGTAGCTATGGACGGATGAAACTCTCAAGTTCGCATCCTGGACCGTGCACGCACTTGGTCAGATAACCTTCTGCCTTTTGTGTGCGGTAACAGTAATACAGCCAATGCACAATCTGTACGAGTTACTAGATAGAGCCAGTGTCAGCTAGGAGAGGGAAGCCGTGAATTTGAGAGTTTCATCCGTCCAAAGGATAATAACGGTATCAGTGCCTGATATCTTCTCTGGTTACTATGCGAAAAAAGAGAGAAAAGGTTATCCAAAGTAGAAATACCCATCTTCTATGGCTTCTCACGCCATAGACCATACAAACGGCGCTTTGGTATGTGCATGCTTGAGGCATGGGGATAAGTGAGCAGGCACTTTCAAGTGTCCTAAACGCCAGGGGGATACGAGTTGCACATATGTAGGGATAATCTATCGACACTATTCTGTACTCTAGTGAATGTAAGCCGGCTGTGTCTAAAATACACGCACCCTACTCTTTTAACCTTCCACTAGGTATAGTAAATCACCGCCCGAGGCGGTGGCTGAGCGGTTAGCCATTACCATTTCCTAGCAGAATTGTCCTGTAGCACTCGACGATATTACCATTCATGTACATTCTACTTATACATGTAGAGTAGGTACCTACTCTACTCCACCCAGCTAGTAGAGGTCGCCAACACCTCCCCCCACATACCACAGGCAGGCCTACTAGGAATCCGGTACTCAGTACGTAGCAGCTAGCAGTGGAACCAATTTCCCACATATATGTAGCTGTATGAAAAGCTTCCTGCACATCCCATGGCAACCATGCACTGACGGGGATCTATATCCACCGCAACCATATATATATACACAAAAATCACAATCTCAGAGAACAAGGCCAAATGTGCCATACAGATTCAAGCTATCCCCGCCATCTCCCTTTCTCTCTGCACTCTCGCCTACGAGCTCACAAAATGCCCCCCTAGATCTCCCTCTAGTCCTACCCGCGCTACTACGGTGTCGGCATCCCCATTGAGCTCAGTGGCAGCAGCAATGCGAATGACTACTCTATGTATATCACGGGTGGTGACAGTAGCTCCAATAGGGCAGCTAGTGTTAGTGATGCCAGTGGCTTCTCTAATACTACTATTACGAGTAGTAGTAGTAGTAGTAGTAGTAGTAGTAGTAGTAGTAGTAGTTGTAGTTGTAGTAGTAGCAGTTCTACGGGGGACGGGAGCTCGGAGAGTAGGATTTCTAGGACCGTGGTGTTTGGGGGAGCGGGGGTGAAGGCTGGGGGGGTCTGCCATGGCGCCGAGTGTTATGATGGGAGTGGTTGCGGTGCTGTAGGGTTGGCAGTCTTTGTTTGATATGGGTAGTGAGGAGGGGGGGGCATCTGCAAAAAATTGGGTTCGTTCCGACGACTCTATGCGTATCCAGGCGCACCAGGCGCCATTGGGCGTACCAGGCGCACAAGAAAATACGAACATCTCGTATTTTCTCTCCGAGACGTCGTCTTTTGGCCCAAAATCGAACACCACCTCCAGACGTAGGTAGCTTTTGCCAACGGGTGGCAGAATGAGGTCACTCGGCAATCGGTACATAGATTAGAACACCAGTTCCGCGCAAATGTCACGTATATTGATCCACATGTCTACGTAATTCAATGTACGTACATATTTCTAAGCGCCCCACCTACCTCCGCTTAATCCTGCCCCGGGCGCTGTCCTTCTGTGCAATGAGCTGCCCGCTGAGCTGCCCGCCCGCTGAGCTGCCCTGCCTGGGAGGTGTCGACTTGGACTAGTATTCGGTGACTGGTGCAGGATTCGTTGCCTGGTAGGTGTCTAGTTGGTACCTGCAGCGGCGTCAGTACACTGCAGTATTTTCCTCCAGCGGTCTCGATATATTGCAAGATTAGGAGCCTGCACCGGTGTCAGAAGCGGCGTCGATATACTGGAAATTGGACGCATTTAGCGGCGTCAGCAGCGGCATCAGCAGCGGCGTCAATAACTGAGGTATTCGTACCTGCAGCGGCGTCAGTATGCCGTCAATATACTGACGATTGGGTTCCTGCGGCGGTGTCAGTAAAAGCGTCAAAATGCAGAGGAAGGTAAATATGTATCTAGGTGTTGAGGTAGACAGGAGGTAGGTGTCGTTATAGGCAGGAGGAAGGTGTCGATATAGGCATAGGCAGGTGTCAATACAGGCAGGAGGTAGGTGTCGATAGAGGGGCAGGAGATAGGTGTGATAGAGGCAGAAGAGGGGGTGGGTGTCGAGGTGTGGGTGGGTGCTCGAGGTGTCAAATCCGACGTCATTAGTAGCTAGCAATATTAGCATTCGTTCTACCGCTAGTATGGCAGAATAGAACGTCAAAAGACGGATATGCGCGTCTAAACGTACCGCTTCGTCTTGGTCAACCCCATCTTTTGCTGATCATAGCGAGAGGCGCGGAGGAGGCTCACCGACAAAGACATTAACACAGCTCAGGTTTCTCGACGACCATATCGACAAGAAGCCTTGAGACCTCCTTGTAGGTCTTTTTATTCATTCCAGAAATCTGTGTATAGAGGGGGGCATGAGAGTAGTTGGTCAGCCGGAAGGACTATGCGAGTGACAATCCATGATTCGGTACCGCCGGCTGTCATGACAATATCGAGCGCAAGAGCAAAGTCGAGGCAATCGAGAAGCGAGGCGATGTATTCTAATCCTTAGCAATATATTACCGGGAGGCTCAACTGTGGGAAGGAGCCTTTACGTACAAAATAAAAGCACTAGGCCACCTCCGCATTGCAAATATACAAAGATAACCACCCACTGCCCCCCCCCATGAGGTTCATGACATGGCGGCCAGAACCGCCCTCGAGCTCCAAACCCTCATCTCCTGACCTTTGAGGGTCTAGATAGGGCTATTCATCGTACGCATCTAACATGAGAGTCAAATTGACCATATTGCTGCTAGGTCGCTGGATTATCCTCGCCGGAAGCTGGCTTTGACGTTCCCATTAGTGATCGGTTAGTTTTGTAACCTTACAATCCTAGCGGATATGAGGGGGAATTTTCATTAGTGCCAAGAATCGATGAACCACAACCACAGGTACTTGCAAGGAATACTTGATGTACTTGACCTCCATGTACATACAATACATATCGATTATTAATTGGTAGGTATGCGCAGATGGGTAGTACTCTGGAGTACCGTAAAAACTCGATAGGTGAGTCTGGGTCCAAACCAAAAAATACAGCGTTAATAACAGTGGAGAAACATAAAGCAACCAATCTGGTTCGAATCATGTCGAAAATCTAGGGTTTGTTAGTAGACAGGGGTGGGTGGTGGAAGGCAGCGCGTGGTGAGGATGTGCATATGTAGAGTATGTACAGCGCCCTTCCAAAATTCATGGGAAGTCATCCATTTTACACCAAAAATGCTACTTTTCAACCCGGCCCTCAACCACCATTCATGATAGGCTTATCTGAAAATTGCAAGACTATATATCTTGTATATGAGTGATCACTCTATCAACCGAGAATTACAATTCTACGTCCCTAGCATGAGCTGTGATAATTTTATTGTGTCAAGTTGCCAAAAACATGCCAAGACCACATATTTGTATGGGATGCAACCAAAAATTAAAAGTCAAAGTTGCTCTGCTTCTAGCTCATGCAACTTCTTCCACATCTGATTTCAGAGAGTCATCTTTTAGATTTATTGGATTTGATAGCCGATATTGCATCCCATAAAAACTTAATTCATTCTCGATGGCAATTATGTTGTGGTTTGGCTGACTTCCCATGACTTTTGATATGGCGCTGTACAGCGGTGGGTAATAAGTCATCCCACCAAAGTACGCGTTTGCAGGCGAAATTGTGGCTACGTCGTCCGATGACTTATTACCCACCGCTGTACATATGCATAGAGTATTTGCCCGGCGCATGGGCCCGGAGCCTCACATTAGACCCTTTGCGCAGATAGAGCTGGCTCTAAATTGCACTTGTATGATTGGTTGATGAGAGGATCGGCGCCAATCAGGTTACCAGAATTTGGAGCTGGAGTCTTTTGCGCAAAGGGTCTAATGTCTCACCTGCACGACCTCGGCGCAGCCAGCACAGGCTGCAGATCATTCTGTTCTTCGCAAAATGCCTACTCCACTCTAGCCACATAACAAGCTTTGTGCACATACATGTGAGTGTGCAGGTACAGACATTTATCTACTCACTCTCTAGTCAATGGAGTGTGAAATGTGCCGAGCATTTAGCGAGATTCGAGAGTGCTGGCGAACAGAAATCTGTGATATTCAAGCAAGACGTCCAGCAGACATATACTCTACACATATGTGTATGTAGGTATTTATTGATGCTCTCGTTGGCCTTGGAAGAGCCAGCTGTTTGCCACATCACCACTTGGTTGGCTGGATCGTAGGGGCGACTGTGATTGTATTGCAATCGGTCATTTGCAAAATTGAAAAAAATACCAATAGATTCGATGCTCGCGGTCTCAGCCCACCGGATTGTGACAGCGCTGCGCATTGAATATGCTGCGCAATATCGGAATTAATCGTAGAGGCACAGCAAGATATTCTGGCGGCTACATGGGTGTCTAATAGCGGCCTTCGCTTGTTATTCAAATAACAACCCGCCGATGAGACATTTCCGGGGTCAGATGCGGGGTTGTTAAAATGCCTGGCTGAAGTGACCAGTGCTATTATCAAGACTCCTTGGGGAGTGGGCGTGTCAACATCGAGTTCGGAAAATGAATCTTTGGTGTATGGGAGTCTTTAGGAAGTGGATCTACTGATTTGTGTGAATCGATTTTCCAGCTGACACACCCACGCCCCAAGGTGACTTGAGCCATATAAAGCGAAAACTCGAGATATGTATATAGCTTACCCCCAAAAGAACTAGAAATGCAAGCAAGAGTGGCGTCGCTCTGTCATTAAAAACAATCCACTGCATTTTTTGGTTCTTCCTCCTATACCCGAGTAACTGTCCCGCAAGCCTGTACGAGAAAGCAAGAGATCCAAGCTCTAAGTTCCAGTGACCGGATTCGCGCCGGGCTTCGAATCAGCCAATCGTACAGGTAGAATTTAGAGCCAGCTCTATCTGCAGAGATAGCCAATTCTTCGAGTTTTAGCGGGATAATTTTTTGATCTGCAATTGATTGACACATAGATTAGGTGCATAAGAATCCGGGAGGAAAAAGGGAAAGAACAGGAGGATCAGATGTAAAATATTAGGTTGCTTTACGTCTATCCGATATACGGAGTACCTATAGAAATTATATTATAGTCATTTACGGGGGTGAATCAAGGCAGATCATGTGTGATGGCGGTCAGGGATTTGGGGCCGATAACAGAGCGAAGTTTGAAACGCTAAGTGCAATTAACTGCAAACATAACCAGCGGACAGAATCCACCATCACTAGGTGGGCGACTGTAGTACTCTAGTAGAGTACATACCTACCACCCCTGCTGCTGTGAAGACCCGGGTAGTTTATACAGGGTAAGGGTTGCCGGGACCGTACTTAAGAAAGCATAGGGTTTCCTGCCACTGTGCCCGGGGTTTGTTCATGAGATATATGCATGTATGTAGAGTACATACAAGGATAATTTGTATGGGGCCAAGACAATTCTCCATACATTTTATCCCTGTCTCCCTCACTCGAATTTTCAGGTTCTTATGGTGGATATCGAGCACTTTGACCGGCCACTGTTCATTGGATAGCTCTTGTGTGTGGGTGTGTTGAGCAAATGAAGAGGCTTACAAGGGCTACCGGGAAGCCCCGGGGTTCTGAAAATGCCTTATTCATTTGATTGATAATCTATATGTGCAGTTATAGAGATTGTCGATATTATTGCTAGAGACCCGCATTGGATTGGAGAGTTTTAGCAGAGACATGATTTGGACACCAACCGGAGCCCTTAGAGGGGAACCCCGTAGCCTCGAAGCTACTGATGCGAGAAATACTAAAAGATACACGTGAGGAACATGTGGGTACTGCATCGGTGATTCAAAAGCCCCGGCGCCGCTCTAGGTCTCCTATTGTCACATACTTGTAGGTGTGTAGAGGCAAACTGATTTGACAGGTAAGTATACATGTAAGAATCGAATGATGAAGTAGAGACATTATTCACCACTGCGGCAAAGTAGAATATGTTTCGCCACAGAAATGAGTCAAAGGCAAAGGCATTGATGACAAGCGCGGCAAAGCGAGGGATATGTATCTTGTAATTCATCAATTTAATTGACTACATGTCAGATAATCCGTTAATTTGTTATTAGAAATACACATGTTGCATATATTGCATAATAAAGACAGTAAACATGCGAAATAAGACAATTAACGAAAAGTGGTGAACAGGGGCTGGATAGAAAAGAACTCCCCGATACGCTTAAGAAATTGTTGAAGTGATGGGAAACAAGAGGAACAAGGAAACTGAATTAAGAGAAGAAAAATATTCGTAAAATCATAGCTATAACAGAAAAAGACCCGATCAGAGATGTGGAATGAAATTACTCCATTTTGGTGCTTGGAAGTGTTCATCCCTAAGCCACCGCATAGAGATGAACGACTCCAACGTGATAAACGAAGAAGCGACGACATACCAGACTATCGAAATAATGCAAGTCCAAAGCATGATGTAATGCAGGGCCATCTTCGCTTTACTGGGGTTCAGTTCAGAAAGGACGAAAGAGGGACTGATAGCGTCGTTAGTGCGGCTCTCGACGCGGCTTTCCCGATATTTCTTTTGGTCGCCCTTAGACAAACTACGTTTTCTAATGGTTTGGTGGATCTCCGACCAAGCGAACTTGATAAGATTTCCGCGTGCTTTCTTATCCTGGAGATGGGTGCGCCATAGAATATCGTACACATCACGGTCGTAGCCGCAGAAGCTAACAACCAAAACGATCCACGCCGGGTTTCCAACCATAGCGAAACAGGACACCCGCCAGAGCCACAGCTCAGTTTCGCTCGGAAATATGGAGTACCAGGCACTTAGATGAAGTGAAGCAACGGCGACAACGAGGAACCCATGCACAGTGACCACCCATGGCTGGATCTTGGAATCCCCTTCACCTCGACTTGTTTTAGTATTTTCAGATTTAGATGAAGTTGTAGGAACGGTTACGCCATGTAGTTGATCACCCGTTTCCTTATGATATCTTTGAATGGGCCGGGTGTGGGTGGCAACATCAAGAAAAGCTTTCGCTGTGACTGCGACCCATTCGGTTGCAATTTGTGCCGCTGTCTTGAGTGGCATTTTAGCTGCCTCCTTGTATAAGCTATTCCTGTTGGCATGAGGTACGGTAGTAACCTCTGCGGCGGGCCGGTCGGCGTTGCTTATGACATCTCCGAGGAGGGTGGATTGACCGGTCATACGGCTGGCCCTTGTATCACTCCTCATGAAGGGGGAAGTGCCACGGCTGTATGATATCTCACCCGAGAATGTATGGGCACGACTGATGGTACTCTCATGGCTGGACGACGGCAACTCGGGGGTGGTAGTCGACACCAGAGAATATCTCTCAGAAGGACTTTGGGCACCAGCACCGCCCTGGCCTTGAGCTTCGGCCTCGCGTTCAGCTCCGGCTTTTTCTTTGTAGTGGGGACCGCTTGGATCTGTTAGATCGATCGTAGTGGGCACACCAACATCCAAAGGCTTCCTGAACCAACAAACGAAGATCACCGATGTACAGAAGATTTGTATGAGAACATGTATCTCCAGGATGGTCAAGGGGAGTCCTGCCGCCCACCGTGCCAACGACTGCAGGATAAGCCAAACCGCCTGTATAGCTGCAAATATCTTTGCAATGTGGCTGCCCTTCCCCTTGTCTAGCACGTCTCGCTGGTTGAAGGTTTTCGAGGTGATACGCCCGGCCTTGATGTATTCCACGAAACCATACGGGGTAAGTATCGGGCGATCATACACGTCCTCCCCCCCCAGATGCTTACGCTTTACCGACTTTCTCCGGCGCTCATCATTCTCCTCCTTCCAGTTATCTAGGCGTACTCTAAATCCCCCCATTAGGACGAAAAAGGCGGTGCCGATGTCAAGATCAAAGTATTCTTCGGCATTCGGGTCGGCTTTCTCGTGAGCAACGTCCTGGCTGTTAACATTGTCCTGTTGTGATTTTGGGCCGGTGGCTTTGTCGGGCGACTTGGACTTGGGGTCGATGTACATTTTCCATTCAGCTTGCAGCCTCTTGGCCTGGCGATACTCGTCGAACGCGTAGATCATGATACCCGCTGGGGCAGCGATGGCTATAAGAGTCAAGACTAGCTTGTACCACAGGCGGAGATTTTTCTTTCCTGTTTCATTAACAGCCGGCGCTACAGTGGTCCAGACACAGAAGATATAAGTGGCTGTACAACTGACGAGGATTCCAATAGTTCCGCGACCACTAGGTTCAGTCCTGAATCTAACTTTTATTCCAGCAACCGACGTCTCTTTGCCTTTGATGGTAGCGGTACTGGTGGGGCTGTCAGTGGGAGTCCCATCCGGTGCTCTGACCGTAGCTACTTCCGTGACGAAAACTGTCACTTGAGGTACTGGATTGCAGAGAGCGAGAGTGATGAAGAAGGATATCGCGATGAGGAGGAGTGGGCGTGGGTTTAGGAGGAACATCCTGTTCCGTGGTGGCCTGCGGCCAAGTTGTCACCAAAGGACTGGACTGTAGCCAGTTGGAATCTATGCGGAATATCTGAATCCTGCTGCGAAGGCTACTGGAGGACGTCGTAGATTAGCCATCGATCGGCACCAAAATATATCTCTATTTCTCCTAGTGGGCTATATAGGGGCGACTTACATTTGGCTGCAATGGTATCTCTAGAACAGTAGGCAGTACTGTGACTATGACTATCTTTCAAGCGCTTGAGTAATAAGCTACGAATGCAGGGGCTAATTAGCACTTTGGGCAGTTGGATGGATGAGTACGGCACTATAAGATCAGGTACCTACCGGGCGTTTGGTTCTGCTGGTAATTCAAGTTGAAAAGGTTCAGGAAAGTGATACTGATCTTGTGCTAGGCATGTGGTTCAAGAGTGGGCGCGGGGGAGGGAAGAAGACTCGGATGTAGAGTCGGGAGGGCAAGGCAGCACCGTATCCAAGGTTCAGGTGGATGATAGTACCTTTGATAAAGATGCTCTCCTGACCTTGTGTGTTGGATGAAATTGTCGAGGATATCTACTAATATATATACGTTCGGTCCCCCAGTTGGAGAGCTCTTAGTCAAGATCCGCGATCCGGCGGGCGGTGTGTACAAATAGATTTCCTTGGCCTTCTTGTCAATCCAATATAATAAATCGATCCCCGGCCGAACTTTAGATGAATTAACAGAAACCAAAGAAAATGCGGGGCTTCACTTGAGCTTCAAAAATCCTGTGTCACCTAGTTGAAACAACACATTAGTTGACGGAGGTGAACAGAATTTTTGGTATTGGGATACCAAGCCACCGAATTCCACGCCTTTTCACTCTTGTTTGCTTAACTCATTAATTACATGCTGACCGTAGTTTAAATTGGGCCCCAGGCCTGCTGGTAAATTTGTCTAGATAGGGCCATCCCCTCCGGCCCTATTCATTTTGCATATGCGCCTGGAATCCCTGTACCCACCGATATTTTGCTAAAGGAACCTGTGGCCATATATATAGGAATAAAGAGATCCAGCTAATAGACCCTTTGTGCAGATAGAGCTGGCTCTAAATCTTACTTGTATGATTGGTTGATGGAAGGATCGGAGCCAATCCGGTTACCAGAACTTGGAGCTAAAGTCCTTTACGCAAAGAGTCTAATATTGGTAAGGCTTATAGTATATCATGGGCTATAGTCAGCTACTCTCTGCTCGTCCCTGCACGTTCCGTTGGATATACAAGCTGATGAGAGTTGGGCTCAGCTCGGCAGTTCTACAGTCTTATACGACAAGTAAAGCTTTGGAACCGATTGAGCTGGACTGGCTTGAGAACAAGCAAGAAATGCACATTTAATATTGGGTTGAACAACGCCCCTATGCCTAATACCATGGACTCACCCGACCTTATATAACCATTAATGTGATATTCTACTCGCGCTGATCGTTAGTCTTTTTCTTTCTTTTTGCTTAACTCATCGCTGATCGTCAGTCAAGAAGGCAGTAAGTTTTTGTAACACATCTAAGTAAAGTGGCAACGGTGATGATGGGTTTTAAAAGTATGGTATGCATGTTAAATGATTTCTATTCTGTTGTGAGGCAACGTTCTTTGCCGACCAACGCAACCCGCTATTCTACTGAAATTCCATCCTAGCATTGAACCATAACCCTGCTACTTTATAATTCATGACGTTTCCGGACTGGACTGGGTCTGGGTCTGCATATGGGCGTAAATCGTGCATAATAACCATATTTTGGTGGTATGCAGACCCAGTCCAGTCCGGAAACGTCATGAAATAGAAAGTACTGTGAGTGCATATGTTGAAATCTGGGATGTTGACCCACCTACAGGATGTGCCATCATACGCCGTTCAGTACACCAAGTTTGCCAGCACCCGGAATCTCACCCAACACAGATAACCATAAAGTTTGCGGCTATAGAGTGCGATTCGAGAAGTGATTTATAGCGCGGATCAATTATAAGCCTATGCATGATTATAGATTTCAACACTCTTTACCTGGAGTTATCCCATAGTAGGATGGAACTTGTCCAACTTGCGACCTCCCCTTTTCAACCTTTGCTAACCTAGTGTGGTAATTCTTAGAAATTATTGATTGGCTCTGTTGCGTAAAAAGCAAAATAATTTCTTCTCTAAGTCGTGCACGGTCCAGGTCGCAAGTTTTACAACTTCAATCCTTTTATGGGATAACTACTCTGCGGTAAACGTTCCGGTTCTAGTAAATTGCATAATGCGCAAGGCAAACCAAATCCCAAACCTCATGGATAAGACGTCAAAGGTAGCATCCAATAAGGTTTTATTAATAGGCTCGGGACCGTAATGCCCCTCGCTGAACCGTGCCCGGTATGGTCCCAGGATAAGCTAATAGTTTCCCAGACGTGTACTCGCACGTTAATTAAAAGGTCGGAATTTTGTGTGGGGATTTGTTGAAACGACTTCCGACTTTTCAATTAACGAGTGAGCAGATATCATATTTAAAATGTCAAGGTCCGGACTCAACGCGGCTGCGATACTCTGCGTGGATAGGATCTGCTATACACGTTACTGCGTTGTACGTCAAGGCCTCCTCACAAACTGGTGCCCTGCAGGCATGAAAAATTTGGGCAATATAGGTCACTCTTTGTGGGAGTTTCTTGTTAGAATATCAACTGTATTGTTACCTTATATGATTATAAAATCAGTTTTGTACGATCATGTTTGGACCTACAAGGTGATAGATCATTAAAGTAGAGAATATTCTGCCCCGCCAGAGCGAGGGATTTAGACTCAATTGGGGCCTGCCACTTCGCACGGCTTTCAGTGCGCGTGGTGGGTGACTGAGACCTTTTTTGAGTCATGGATGTTTTCCTAGTAAATATATAGGATGGGATGTAGTTAGCTGCCGGCATGCCTCATTGGCTTGACCTGCAGCCAATCTATCTCCTCGCTGACTCTCACCGAATGATCCCTGTCTCATATCCTTGGCGCGGCCAGGAGCGCAGAAAAGGTGATTAACTGGGAAGGTATTTGCTAGCTGCGAGCTCTGAGTATTGATTGATTGATTGATTGATTGATTGAGGGATATGATATGATAGACGAAACAAATAAGCGGCAATGCAACGCATTGATACTAGGGTACTTCATGGCTCCAATCAAAGCCCCCAATCGGGTATGTCCCCTTCTATGTATACCAGACCGCCCTGCCCGGTTTTGGACTCTCTGTTCCCCTTTCTCTCTTCATTCCTCTCGGTATGTCGCTGTTCCGGGTGGTTTGCTCTATCGTCTGAAGCCGGCCAATGGATGTAGAATACCAGTTTTGGTAGTTGTTTGAAGGTACTAAGAGCTAACGGGGCTGATATATCGCATCTCTTTTCCATACTTTCTCTTGCCTCGTCCGCAATGATGAGTTCTTCCCACTCCTCACTTCTCCGGTGAAAGCGGGACCGCGCGAACGAACTCTACCCCCCAAGTTTTAGTATATATTAGTCAAGTTATTGATGCTCACATTCTCCCATGGTGTGTGAAATACCATAGCAAGCCAAAGCAGATCATCTCAAGTTGACTGATTAGTGAAGCCACAATTCCGCGCCTGATGAAGAAGGTTGATATAAATGTAGCATATCTCGACATCTTGGTTGGTAACACCACGGCGGGGTCTATTATCCTTGGTTGCAGATGATTCGGTTCTATGTACCTTTTCTTTTCACGGGCAACGTAAACGCACATTTGTTTGTACGAGTTTGAGTGTTCCTAGACCTCTGGGCGTCCAGCACTCGCTCCGCCGGAAACGTGGATTGGGTTAGGACTAGGCAGCGCTCAAAGCTTCTTGCGGTTGCTTCTATCTTGATTTTCTAAGGCCCTTCTTCTAACCGCGTGGCAGGGACCGGAAGTCTGGGCGTGGAACTTCAGAGATCGTTCTACTAAGTATATATATATATCTCATGTAAGGACAGGTGACGGTAGGTGGATTCTTGTTAAGATGACTCATGCAATTCAGGGATACACACACTAGACACCCCTTGATCGTAGTGAGCTAGCGCTAGCTATGCTAGGAATATCACTATAGACCTCGTAGTAGATGGAATCAAGGAGTTAAAACACAAGAATTGGGTAGAGAGTGTACGAGTGATATTCCATGACTGCGTATATCATATCGAAAACCACTAGGTGGGGGGTGGGAGAGGACTTTGTAGAAATGCCGGCAATAGACAGCCGGTTTTTGTATTAGGCAAGTAGTCCTACTCGTATTTACACTACATGTGTTAGAGACTGTATTAAAGACGCAGGGCCTCGTCGCACGACAGCGTACATCTCCGCATCTCCGCACTTCATATCATTAACTCTGCGTATACCTTCTGCGTCTAGATCTGTCCATGCCTGGTCGGTTGCAGAGCGTAACTCCCATTGATGTCGTGATACCAGAATGGATCCATGCAGTTCGGACCGAACTGAACCTTCGCACCTAAATCCGCAACGCCCCCATCCAAATCCGGAACGCTAGCAAGCCCCCATACCAATCCGCAATCACCCCAATCCACAACCCATACAAATCCGCAACGCGCGCAAGCCCCACGCCCCAGCGCCCTCCTCCGCCAGACGCCCGCAACTCCACATCCGCGCCCCCACCACCTCCACCTCCACCTCCATTTCCACCTCCAAATCGTGCTCCAAATAGGCTCCAAATAGGGAGCGATTCTGAACGAAGCATGCTCCAAAGCATGCTCCAAATAGGAAGCGATTCTGGACAGAAGGATGCTCCAAATACCCAGCGATTCTAGATCGATTTTGGATCGATTCTGAACCAGAGCATGCTCCAAATCATGCATCTAATAGCAAGCGATTCAGCTCTAAATCATGCACCAAATAGGCGGTGATTGTGCAGCAAATAGGCAGGTGATTGCTAGCCCCTTCTACTAAATCGAGACACCACCCCCTTCCGCCGCCACAGCCTGCAGCACTGCCGGTGTCTGCATGGAATTGAGTTCCGACTCTACCGGTAAGTGCAGCGACCCCCCCCCCCCCCCCTGCCCACCGGCGGGCGGAACGGCCGAGTGATATTCCATGATCCAGGTGGATTCGAGTAACCAGATAGGCAGCGATTCTGGGCCAAAGCATGCTCTAAATCATGCGCCATGTAGTAGGCGGTGATTCTGGAGTGAATAGGGCTCCCAATAGCGAGCCATTCCGGAGTGATTCTGCAGCGAATAGGCCACCACCAAATCGAGACACCCCCTGTTCCGCCCCCACGGCTTGCAGTACTGACGGTGACTGCATGAGATCAAGCTCTGACTGGACAGGTAAATGCAGGTATATACCTATCCTTACCAGGGACCTCCCCACCACCGGCGGGAGAGGACGAGTGACATTTGATGATCCTGGTGGATGCGAGTGATACCCCATGACTAGGAATATAATCGACTAGAGCTAGTTATGGTAACAGGTCAGCGGGCAGCCACGACTATACAAGTATGGATGCATCGAGTTCCGACCAAACACAAGCTTCCCACAAGAATCCGCAACGCTAGCAAGCCTCCATACAAATAATAGGGGGCGGTAAGTGTACTATCCAGGGGGAGAGCATAAGGGAGGCAGATAGGGCCGAGATAGGGAAATATGACGGGAGATACCTGGTTGGACTCCCGGAGGGGCCTATGGGAGAAAGGGAGAAGATACAAATTGTAATAGAGAAGGTGTGAGACGAGAGGCGGCGTATTATTTTTTCTTTTCTTTTAGTTAGGTAGTGGCGGCGGAAGAGTGCGAGCTCGCTGAATGCCCTTCATTGGGTGTGGCCAGGAGTTAGCAGGGTAGTTCTGGGGTTGTGATATTGTCATAGACTACGGTCTGCATACAATTAATGAGTTAAACAAAAAAAAAAAAAAAAGAAAAAGCCCCCATACAAATCCGCAACCATTTAAATCCGCAACAGCGTGCAAGCCCCACCGCCAGGGCCCCCCTCCGTCACACGCCCGCACCTCCACACCCGCCACCTCCACACCCGCACCTCCATCACCGCCTCCACCACCTTCAAATCATGCACCAAATGGGCAGTGATCCTGGACCGAAGCATGCTCCAAATACCCAAACAGTACTTACTCATCATTGAGCTCAGCTACCGAGAACTCCCATCTCAACCCAAGCGGCACCCCTAGAGGAGATCTGTAACGCCATCTTCCTTCTTTTTTCCTTTTATTTTCTGGTTCTAAATAATGAGGTACAATAGTAAGGACCCCTATACTAGCGGCAGCGAACGCATTGATTAAATGCAAAGACTCCATCTTGTATCGCTTATTGAAAGCACTCGTGGTTGCGGGCGTGCGGGGTTTCAGCTATCTGTCCGCTACTGCAACAGATCTTTCAGTTTCCGCTATCGCCCTCAGGGATCTAGTTGTGATCAAGTCACAGGTTACCATGCCAACAGCCCGAAAAAGATCCAGGACGGTCGATACCGGACGCTGCAGAATCTCCCTAACGAACACCTTAGTACTTCGCGTAGAGAAATCATTTCGCCATACCAGTTAAGCCAAAGAGCTACATGAACTATGGAACGGTATGCGGGAGGCCTAAACTGGCACGGAGAGAGAGATGAGGAAAAGAACGAAGACGAGAGAGAGGTGACGCAGGGATGGGGTGAACTTAAGGACAGGGAAGAAGGAGAGGCAGCTTAATCAGCTCTATTTGGTTTCTTTTGTCATTTTGAGGTTATGGTACGGGTATTGCGAGAGGTGGCGGAGGCGAAAAGGCAGTTCTGGGGAGTGTGATATTACCATAGACTACGGCCTGCATGTAATTAATGAGTTAAACAAAACAGAAAGCAGAGGCCTAAACTGGCAGAGGAGATCTTTTATCCATCATACATGTATATATCCGTCTCGTGTCTTCTACCCTTCAACTCCCTTCTCCTTCTCTCCAAGCCTCGAGACTACATACAAACAGATTTTTCTATGTATTCTATTCTGCCCGCACTGCTCACGCGCAATAAAAATTCTCTCTCCGATCAGCAGATTAATGATACAATGACCACATAGCTCCCACAAACCGCCACTTGATCATGCCCACCAATAACACAAAAGCGTCACCCAGCCACTATCCCTTGGCCTGGTGAGACATGCGGATTCGGGACCCCCCCAGGTTTGGAGATGTCGTTACCTGAAAAGGAGGGTTCATTGACATCGCCAAACCTGGGGGGTCCCGAATCTGCATGCCTCACCAGGCCAAGGATACACGTATACCCGCCTATACTCTACTGCAGGTCCTGTCATTCAGAATCATCTTCGAAACCGTGTAGAACCCTGCCACTGGCGGGAATAACACTACGGCTACTATCCCCGCCACCACAAACGCTGCCACCACTAGCGAGCTACGTAGAAGGCGCCGGATGGCTGCCCCCGGCGGGCTATTGTGGTGGACGAAGCGGGAAAACACCATATAGGACTGGCCGCATACAATCCACGCCATGATAAACACCCGCTGGAGCACCGTGCTCTCGCCATTACCAAACCCTGTTAGCACCTGAATCACGACGTACGGAGCGGCAAGAATGGTGGACCCAAGAAGGCACGTAATGCTATCTACGATCTGTGGTTGATTGGTGCCCGGTTAGTAGGTTAATGGCGGGAGATGGTGTGGAGGATGTACCAATAAGGCGCAAAGCATGGAGGAAGAACTGCCGAGGGTCCTAAGCTTTGAATTTACTAGATCCGCGCTTGAAAAGTCACCGTAGACATAGCTAACCTCACCGACTACCATCCTTTCGACTGCAGCTCGCTCCTCCTCATTCCACCAGTTTGGTGGGTATATCTCCTTAGATCTCATCTCCGCCTCCTCTTCCATCGCCGCAGCACCGTTTGAGATGTCCGCGCCTGTTCCCTCTGCCGGTATGGATATGTCTGGCACCACTTGGTTGCCGTGCTCTGCAGGATCACCACTGGTTGCGGGCTCCGAGTCTTTGGTCTTGCTCGGTTTCTCTAGCCCGCGATAGTGGACGATGTACCTCGCCGGATAACTTGGCGCACTGAGACCCGCGAGTAGATTGAGAATGGACATCCCGACGTACGGTATGACCGTGAACTGGTACGCCGCATACCCGTACTGCCGTATCTGGTCGTCACTGACCATGTACAGCTCGTAGGAGCCGTACAAGATCTGGATGAGCGCCGCGCTGGTCTTGAGGAGGCTGTAGTTGCAGGAGAGCGCCAGCGGCACTAGCACTGGCCCTCCGCTCGCGTCCCGACGCCCTCTGACCTTGTCCCAGAGCATCCGCAAGAGCGAGGTGTGCTTGTCGTCCGTGGCCAGTAGTGGCACTACGGAGAATGACGGCGGTACCGCAACCAGCGTGTACTCTAGCCTCGCCGCCCCGTTCTCGGCCCTCGTAGCCAGCTCATCCTCCCCTGGCAGCTTGGTGTACAGCCTCCGGATATCCGCCGGGTACCGCCCGTGCAGGAACAAGGGAGGCCACCTAGAAATATTCCTATGCTGCCCGGGCAACTCTCTTATCACCTCGAGTAACCCGTATTCCTACATAACCTACCATATGCGACTATCTGATGGGGGTATACAAGGCGTTAGAATATTCCGTTGTCAACCACTATCTGGATAGCGGGTCCTATCACGATACCCGCTGGGACAGAACAGCACCATACATTGGCGGAGGGCTTATGCATGTACTGCCAGATCTAGAGGCACATGTATATTACCGCTGTGGATTTATGGCTAGGATAGCCCTGTGGTATAAGCTAATGTACTAGGGTGGGTTGATTTAGATCACCCTGTGCTTTAGATAAACGACCGTGTGGTTTGAAAAAAGGCTATGTGGTTTAGTTAAACCACGGCGTGGTTTGATTCAAACCACCACCTTTTGGGCTCGTGGTTTAAGTAAACTACATCGCAAGAATATATATAAAAGCACCACCACGGGTGGTCAGCCTTGCTCTTCCTCATTATAGCAACACAAATACCTCAACACCACTAACATCTTCACAATAATTATCACCAATGTCTCCAGCATCATCGCCCCCTTCAGGCTCTTCCTGTTCATCATATTAGATCAGTGCCCCATGTATTCCCCTGCGTTCCCCACCTATGCCCTATGTTCTCCACTGTTGGTAACGTAGTTTAGTGCTTGGGTCATGATCACTACCATCAGTACAGTGTCAAGATAAGTCATATCCAGCCTATTGATTATAATTATTAGTATAGCCATTACTAATAGGTAGCAGCAGCGGGGCAGCAGCAGTAGCTGCGTAGCAGCAGTAGTAGCAGTAGCATTAGGAATAATAAAATATTTTTTCTTTTTTATATTTTGCTACTAGATACCCGGTGGTTGAAATAAACCACCACTTAAACAAAGTGAGTCTCTTTTTATGTGGTTTATTTAAACCACACCCATATGTACCACAGGGGATAGGTAGTGCACAAACAGTCAGTTTGTGACTCACGCGGACCGATGCACTGACGGTGGACATGATATATCAATAAGTCGTTGGTCGTTGCTCACGTTTAGTCGTTAGTGTTTTGTTGCATGCAGCCATAACAGTCCGCCTATATTGGTTATAACTCTTCCTATTGGCGATAAATGACTGGTCTGTCAAATACGTGAGAGACCTTAGGGAGGTTATCTACCTCTTGGAGGTCTGGTGCGGGGACATCAGGTACGGACATCTCAACAAGTAAGTTTCAAATATATTTAAATCACAGTAATTAATACGAATACATACAAGTCTAACAGAAGCGTATACGAACGAAAGCGGACTCAACCCCATCTTAGCAACATACTATATCCCGCTCCTATAAGCGCTCAGGCCGAATACTGATATCTGGTTCAGCCACAAACTCACTCTCGAGCACCTCGCCGTCCGGCCAGGGAATGCTATAGTACAAGCACCCCAGGCCTGCACGTAATATGATAAAGTACTCGGTTCATGGATGATGCTTTCATTACCAGCCAGGTATGCTTTCCTCGGCTCTGGCGACGGTCCTGGCCAGCTCTGTTATCCCCTTCTCGGCTGCACGGGAGCGGGCCTCAGCCTTCGAGATAGGCGAGCTGGCGACTGCAAGGACCTGGCCGTCAAACCGTATGCTGCATATATGTTCGCCGTCAAACCAAAAGGTGTACTTAGGATGCCCCTTGCGCAGCGGTACCAGCTTTTCCTCCAACCGGGTCACTGGGTGCACGACGTTCACGCTGTCCTTGACCAGCCTTCGCAGCACCTTGAGGATCCCCAGGCGCTCCACCACGCCCGTGACCGCGTCGAGGTGGCCACCAGAGTCTATGTAGATCGCCCCGACGATGGCCTTGACGACATCGGCCAGGTACCTGTTCTTGCCGTGCATGTCGGCATCAAAGACGGAGAGGGCGGACCATGGGTAGCAAGGGTCGAGGTCCAGGCTGCCTTGGATCCTGTCCTTGAGCCCGAGCTCGTATCTTTTCTGCAGCTCCCTCCGCGCTACCACGAGGCTCTCTCGCGGGACATAGACAAAGCCCCAGAGACCGATCCCCTGAGGGCTCTGGATGCCAAGCGACAGGAACGCCAGGAGGTCTCCCGAGACCACGGCCGACTTGTACAGCCGCATCTCAGCCGGTGTGGGCTTTCCGGGGCTGTCGTAGAGCATCCGCCCGACAATCAGGTCGAGCACCGCGTCGCCCAGCACAAGCAGGCGCCCGTAGTTGACCGATAGCGAGTGGTTGTGCGAGGGGTGCGTGGTGGCCTCGAGGAGCAGCGAGTGGTTGCGAAAGTCATGGCCGAGCAGCTGGTCGAGCCCGCGCAGATGCGGGATACTGCGCAGATGCGGGATCTTGCGCTGCTGATGCCCGCCCCCGCCCCCGCCCCTGTCCC
>VOVZ01000043.1:483566-506757 GCA_008079325.1 Morchella conica | reverse complement strand
TGGCGCGAGCATAATGCCCTGGCGACGCCTGGCGTGGGCATCATGCTGTGGCGGCGCCAGGCGCGAGTAACGCTGCCCTGGCAGCGCCTGGCGTCCCTGGCGCCCAGGGCGTAGGCTCTGCGCCCTGAGGAATACCAGAGTTTGCTGATGTAGGCAGAGAGCGAACACAGATCTCTTTGTATAACTGAATAACTCCTGTCCGAGTATGACAAATGCAATCGCTTAAGGAAACAAATAGAATACAACGGAACCGATTAGAATCCAATAGAATACCCATGACTCATCCGTCGATGACTGCTACCACACTTCTCTTCACTCCACCATAGTTTAATCCATTACGTCCGGTGGCCCCATAACACATTCAAAGTCAACTTCGATTAAGTTTTAAAGTACCCCCAAGACTTCAAAGTATCCAGTCTCAAGGGTTACCAATCATACACAAAAGCTATCTGCCTCCTCCATCTCGTACTCCAGTAGCTCGTCCTGCACTTGAACCAAGTCCAATTGAATCACAAAATGAAGTTCAGTATGTAGAGGAGGAGTTGGCATACACGGCCAGTCCTAATAAATCCAGGCCAACCGGGATACCTTCTCTGGCAACAGAATCAACCCCAGATATCATCGATGACAAAGAAACCAGATTATTATACGAGGAATACCATGAAGAATATACACGAGAGGCGATACCGAATATTATGAGCGTGGTTATGCAAGAGGGAGAAGGGGAGGTGGAGGAGAATTTATGGGAAGACGAAACTGATGAGGTGGAGTGGGATCACCCCGAGGCTGTGGAACATGAGTTGCAGTCTGCGGGTAGTAATGGGGAGTTGTTACCGGATAAATCTGGCGGGAATCCTGCAGGTGCAGTGGAAACATGATGAAGTCTCAAGCAACAAAAAGGCAGCGCCGAAGGAGGCTGAAAATATTGATGAGCATTTCAGATGGGATGATCCGGATGTGAAAGGTTTCCCGGTTGATCAGTTCCATATTGCCTGATTAATTTTTGTCATGGCAGCCGACCTGTCTATTGATCAATACATGGCATTTTGGGAAGTTTTCCTACTGGCCACAATCGATTCTCTGAAGTCTCTCCCCAAATCTGTAGAAACGCTCCGCCAACGTGGCCGGCGTAACTTTCTGCTCTTGTCGATAAAGGCTTGTAAGGTGGAAATCGCCCCACAGTCAGTTCCACCAAAGACATAGTCCCCAGGTTTTGCATATTGCTTAAATATCATGGAATACTGTGATATATGGCTAAGCAATCTATGTCTTCGAAAAAACATGCACTTTGGCTTGGGCGAAATTGTTGATACTTTCTCTGAACTATTGTATGGTGATGTTTGGATGGAAAGTGTGCGTACATTCTCCGGGCAGTTTCGTCGAATCATGGAGACCCCGGCCAGCAATCTCGGTTCGATGGGGTCAGAGGTGGTACCACTAGTGTTGCCCTCTGACAGTGTTACATACCGAGACGAACATGGAAATATGTTCATGTGTCGTGTTAAATGTATCAATGTAGATAAGCGTCGTGATGGGAACAGGTGAATTGTGGCTATTGTTAGTTCGTTGGTTGAACCGGGAAATCTGCCTCTGCCATGGCGATACAAGTGCGATAGGCTTTCTCAGTCAATATTTGCAGATGTCGACATTTTTGATAACGGTCAAACGGAGTTACCAGAGCTTATACTCATAGAAGAAAGAAATATTGTTCCACTGTGACAAATAGTACGTCGTGAATGGGTATACTTTATCAATCAACCGAGCGAGGAAGGACTTTGAGGTAGTTTATTGCCAATACCTGCACAATATTGCATGAAGTAGATCGCGTATAATTATAGAGGCAAGGACCTTATACGCGCTGTACACAAGCGACATCGAGTTATTGCTGAGTCAGAATTACAACAATTTGGTAGAAACGAGGTTCTCAGATGTTTTGCGGTCTAACGGGGCGAGGATCTAGAGACAGGACGAGGAGGAACCGAGGCGGAGATCGACTCGGGATACGTTCAGGACGGGACAGGAGATCGGACTTGAATACCGATCGGACAGAATATATTGCAACTAACAGAATGGCTCCGCCTAGTATGATATACCAGGTGAGATCAATTGATACTGAGTACAAATGAAGACGTTGCGTAAGGAAAGAAGAAGAGAAGAGAAACAGAAACAAAGCGAGAGAGAGCCTTCTAATATACCCAAGGAAATCCTCCGCTGACTAATCCCAATGACTCATACCGTACAACCAACATAGAAACCCATAACCGATCCCGATCTTTCCTTCCGCAATCCTAACCCGAAGCGCCTAGCGCTGACCCTATCCTCCGAGCACCTTCCTAACCCATCCATCTTATCCGACACGATAGCGATCCTTCACTTAACAACCCGATTCCGCAACGTTCTCGACGGCAGGGCAGGTGGGGGCGGTCGTGCCGCGATATGCGGGTAACGACTTCAGAGTGCTATTGGTCCCCTACACTACGTTCCTTGATGCTTTTGTGCTTTACCGTAACACATACCAGAGTCTTGATGGTATGTACGTTACTCCTGCGTCTATAGATGTTGGTGTTTTGGGATATCAAAGATATGGCAATGCTAAGCAATAGTTCTGTAGCGTTTAAACAAGTGTAATTTGTTAGACCGGATTCCGCTCGCTGATACTGAAGACGAGAATAATAGTCCCCTCAGCTCGCGGGAATCCGCCTCTCTATTTATACATGATTGGCACCCCTATCCGGGCCCGTGTTCTATCTACTCCATTCTATCTCGCGTAATCCCTTTGACTCAGAAATGCCGGCTATCAGGCTGTACTATTCTATTGCGTTGGTCACCTTCTCAAAGGAGAACAGCCTGCAGGCGTCAGCCGTACTCTTTGGAGTACGCCGCCCAATAGTATAGTGCAGGTGTGGTCGCACACGGGCGCCCCTACACCACCTCGATACCTTTCTATGCTCGTCTCCGGTTACCCGTCCTTCCATCATAACCTCTCACTCGAATCTCCCGTAACAGTTGGGCTTCGTACAAAATTACAAAATGTTTTTGCTTTGATGCTTGGGCCATTTGGCTCCAACGAGATGGAGATGACAAAGTGCCTCAAACCTGAGGCTACGACTTCTGGGGTTGGGTACAGAACAATCTTGCAATCAGGGAGATTGTCTTCGTATGCGCTTTCCCAATTGCGTTTAATGGTGATATGCCACAACAGAATCTCAACTCTGGATGCAAGACACACAATGGATATAAAGGGTGTCGATACTGGTTTATTACAGATAATGAGAAGGGCAATTTGATGGAGAATGTGGTGGATACTGGCAGGTACTGCAAACCTCTAAGACGTCTTCGTGCCCAAGCTTTAGCACACCGTACCAAAGATGGCCCGGATAAACAGTTGAAAGGGCATGGTCTCACACTGGAGGGTGCGTACTTCGAACACCGCTACCCGCACATGGACCCCCAACGCTGTCACCCAAACGACGCTTTCCATGCTGAGATCCGACTGGAGAAGTATTACCAGGAATCCCTCATCGAATGTTATTTAACTTCTGCTGGAGCTATCGCCAACCGAGAAGTATGGAACAAAATAGAAGCACCCAAGGGACGGGGCCAGCCACAGAACACAGTGAGCTACAAAGGGTCGATAGTGTTTAGCGAATATAAAAGATTGGCCATTATGAACCCGTTGGTAATGCTGAAGCTGTACGAGAATATGGGTGTTACAAATGGACAACTGCCCAATGGACAGTAGATATGGAAACCCCAGCAAGTAGAGATACTGGGATTTCCTCCCGAACACCAGGTTCTCCGTATAGCTTATCTCCATGCAAGATGTATCTCTTACACGATGAGAGAGGCTCACACAACAGAGAATGGAGACAATATAGCCTTCACAATTTTAGCCTCGAGGCATCACCTACAGAAGTTTCTCGAAGCAATTTTCTGCGGTCTGCTTTTGCTGAATCACTTCGAAGCTCTTAGTTTCGCCTTAGCCCGCTCTGGACAGGCTCGGTCAATTGCTTTATGGAAGCCCTCGCAGTTGTAACATCTGATGGGTGAGTGGGTGCATCTGACTCCTCCCGAAAATGTTTTGCACGGGTGCTCATCTGTAGTATGATCTTCTGCGCAGTATCCGCATCGGCCTGTTTCATGTTCGCATTGTTCCTGGCGGTGCCCAAATTCGAGGCAGTTCCTGTATTGAGTATCTTCCCGGATGTTGTAATAGGTCTCGAGGGAGCATCGCCGGTCGAAGAGGTTTAGGGTTCTGAGCCCAAGCGTTTCGGTTGTGAAGGGGCCAGGAAGGGCGATGATCATGGTGGAGTGTTCCCTCCCGGTTCTTTTCTCTGGCTTGGTTATTCACCTCGGGATCTGGGCGAGTTCGAATTTTTCTCCGTAGTTGCTCCTGATTTCAGATGCAACCAGTTGTCCGGCATCTATTTCATCCCCAACATTTGTGGTATGCCATGAAGTAAGAATTTGGAATCACTTTGAGTTGGCCCTGACGTCGATCACGTAGATTCGCATCCCCGTGAGCACGTCATGAATTTCATGCTTGTAGGCAAGCACGGTTTCAGCGGGGGTGTCCAGCTTCATTTCGAGAATGATTTTGTAGTTCAGGGTTTTCCTTGCCGAGATAAAGTGGCATTTGGCGTCTGGGATTCCGGCGTTGATTTTGGCTCGGATTTCGGAGGGGGTTTGGTTGCATGGGTCTTGTGGGGATGGGGCGTTGCATTCAACGATGATTTCTCGGTTAGCCTTGGAGAAACTGGTTTAAATAGAGGGTCCGCTTTCCTCGGTGCCTTCCGTCTTTGTACCAGCTGGAAAGTATCTTGGTTCGGGTTGTTTGCCCGAGCCATGTTTGCGAAAGATTTGGCGCGTTGTTGCCGTGGTCGTTGTTGTTGTTGTTGTTGTTGTTGTTGTTGTTGTCATTCTGTCGGTCGGGCTCTAGGGGGGCTGGGGGCAGGTACAGGTGCAGGTGCCCGGGCGCTGATGATGGACATTGCAGGAGGGGGGGGGGGGGGAGCGGTGGGTTTGTTGAGGATAAGGAGGGTTTGTTCTTTGACCTCCTTGATCTGTTCGACAATTTTGCCTTGTGCCTCTTCGGCCTTCGTGAGGAGGGGGTGGAGGGACTGGGCAATGTTGTTGTTTACCTCCTGGAGAATTTTTCGGGTCATTGTGTCGCCAGTGCAGAGATCTCTCACTTGGTAGGCTATGGTGTTAACCCTTGTTGCGAGGTCTCAGTGTTCCTTAAGGAGTGTTTCTTGGGCTGTTTGCAGTGCTGTGAGGCGGGCAGTGATGGCATGTCTGATGGCTCATGAGACGTAGTTCATGTCCATTTTGTTGTGTGTTTCTTCTGGGACTATACCTAGCCAGATGTAGTCAACCCTAGGGAGGTAGGGCCTTGTGTAGTCGTCGTCGGTTGCGAATATGGAGAGGGGGCCCTAAGGCTCTTCTTCTTCTTGGGATTGTGGGGTGGAGTCGAAACGCGGTGGTGCTGGAGTGCCCGGGGGCGGCGTATCCGCAAAATAGCTGGAAAGCGATGCTTGGGAGGTCATCTCATCTGTTTGGTGTCTTTTCTTTCCCTTAGGGCGGGAAGAGGGTTGGGATGAGACCATTTTGGAGATCTGGGGGACTTGTTTCGCTTAAACAACAACAACGCGACCGTGCGGTCGGAGAACAAAATGGCTCAGCCTGGTATGGTATACTAGCCTAGACCGTTACGCGAGAAGAAAGAATAAAAAAAGAATAAAATATACGATAATCGAAAGTGTTTGTAGCGAGGTTTACCGCTGCGAGAAGAAATAAAGATAGATAGATATGTTTATATTGCTTAGAAGCCTAATGGCTTATCGCACTCCGACTACCCTAACTACAACCTCCGCCGACTAACCCAAGCGAAAGACGAAAAGGAAAGACAAAGGAAACGTAACCAAAGACAAAGAGTAATGATGGTAATATACATAAGTGTTCGCATCCGGGCGGTAAAAGAGGAAGGGAAGAAAGAAAGGAAAGAAAAGAAAAGATAACCGGACTTCAAACCTAACTATTTCCCATGGCGTGATCGTTCTCCACTGGTGCCCGTGCCGGTGCCGGTGTTGCTGGAACTTGAATGGTGGAAGCGATTGGGGTTGGGGCCGGGGCCGCGGCTGAGGTCGCGACTATTACCGGAGGGACATTGATGAGTGCCGAAGCAATCTTCTGGGGTCTGCTTTCGTTGAATCGTGTTGCTGCTCTTAGTGTTGCCTTAGCCCGCTCTGGACAGGCTCGGTCGATGGCTTTGTGGAAGCCCTTGCAGTTGTAACATCTGATGGGCGAGTGAGTGCATCGGACTCCTCCCGAGCATGTCTTGCACGGGTGTTCGTCTGTGGTGTGATCTTCTGCGCAATGTCCGCATCGGCCTGTTTCATGTTCGCACTGTTCCTGGCGGTGCCTATACTCAAGGCAGTTCCTGCACTGTGTGTCTTCTCGGATGTTGTAGTAGGTCTCGAGGGAGCACCGGCGGTGGAAGAGGTTGAGAGATCTGAGTCCTAGTGACTCTGTTGTATAGTGGCCCGGGAGTGCGATGATCATGGAGGAGTGTTCCTTCCCGATCCTTTTTTCCGGCTTAGTGATCCACCTCGGGATCTGGGCGAGTTTGAATTTTTCTCCATAGTTGTTCCTGATCTCGGATGCGACCAGTTGTCCTGCGTCTATTCCATCTCAGACTGTCGTTGGGATGCCGTGAAGTAAGAATTTGGACCATTTAGAGTTGGCCCTGATGTCGATCACGTAGATTCGCATCCCCGTGAGTACGTCTTTGATTTCGTGCTTGTAAGCGAGCACGGTTTTGGCGGAGGTGTCAAGCTTGGTTTCCAGAACGATGTTGTGGTTGAGGGTCTTCCTTGCCGCAATGAAGTGGCACTTGGCGTCTGAGATTCCGGCATTGATTTTGGCTCGGATTTCGGAGGGGGTTTGGTTGCATGGGGCTTGTGGGGATGGGGCGTTGCATTCAACGATGATTTCTCGGTTAGCCCTCGAGAAATCTGGTTTGAACAGTGGGTCTGCCTTTCGGACCCTTCGTCTCTGCACCAATTGGAAGGTGTCCTGGTTCGGGTTGCTGGCCCGGGCCACGTTGGCAAAGGATCTGGTGGGTTGTTGTTGTTGTTGTTGTGGTTGTGGTTGTGGTTGTTGTGGTGCCGGTCGGGCTCTAGAGGGGCCGGGGGCGGGGGCGGGGGCGGGTGCCCGGGCGCGGATGATGGGCGTTGCGGGAAGGGGGGCAGGGGTAGGTTTGTTGAGGATTAGGAGGGTTTGTCCTTGTACCTCCTTGATCTGTTCGGCGATTTTGCCTTGTGCCTCTTCGGCCTTTGTGAGGAGGGGGTGGATGGCCTGGGCGATGTTTTTGTCAATGTGCTCGGTGGCGTTCTTGAGGAGGGTGTTCGTGTCGGCAATTGAGATCAGCTTGCGGTGCAGGGTTTGTAGCGTCAATGCTTGGTCTTTTTGTTCCTTGATAACCGTCTCCTGGGCGGCTATCACTGGGGCGAGGCTGGCTGTTATGGCGTGTCTGATGGCCCATGAGACGTAATTCATGTCCATCTTGTTGTGTGTATCGTCCGGGACTATGCTGAGCCCTATGTGGTCTACCCTAGGGACGTAGGGCCTCGTATAGTCGTCATCGGTTGCGAATATGGAAAGGGGGCCCTGGGGCTCCCCTTCTTCATGGCTCGGTTGGGGGGAATCAAAACGCGGTGGTGCTGGTGTGCCCGGGGGCGGCGTATTCGCGAAATAGCTGGAGAGGGATGCTTGGGAAGCCGCCTCGTCTGTTTGGTGTCTCTTTCTCCGTTGGGTAGGGCCAGTGCCAAAGGGGGGTAGGTTTGAGGCCATATTGAGTTCTATGTTGGGGGTTTGTTTCGCTTAAAACAACAACGCGACCGTACGGCCGGAGGACTAAATGGCTCCGCCTGGTATGGTATACCAGGGTAGACCGTTACGCGAGAGGGAAGAAAAAAGAAGAATAAAGTATACGATAATCGAAAGTGTTTGTAGCGAGGTTTACCGAGTGCGAGAGAAATGAAGATAGATAGATATGTTTATATTGCTTAGAAGCCTAATGGCTTATCGCACTCCGACTACCCTAACTACAACCTCCGCCGACTAACCCAAGCGAGAGACGAAAAGGAAAGACAAAGGAAACGTAACCGAAGACAAAGAGTAAAGATGGAAAATACATAAGTGTTCGCATCCGCGCGGTAAAAGAGGAAGGGAAAAAGGAAGAAAGGAAAGAAAAGAAAAGATGACCGGACTTCCAACCTAACTATTTCCCATGGCGTGATCGTTCTCCACTGGCGCCGGTGCCGGTGCCGGTGCCGGTGTTGCTGGAACTTGAATGGTGGAAGCGATTGGGGTTGGGGCCGGGGCCGCGGCTGAGGTCGCGACTATTACCGGAGGGACATTGATGAGTGCCGAAGCAATCTTCTGGGGTCTGCTTTCGTTGAATCGTGTTGCTGCTCTTAGTGTTGCCTTAGCCCGCTCTGGACAGGCTCGGTCGATGGCTTTGTGGAAGCCCTTGCAGTTGTAACATCTGATGGGCGAGTGAGTGCATTGGACTCCTCCCGAGCATGTCTTGCACGGGTGTTCGTCTGTGGTGTGATCTTCTGCGCAATGTCCGCATCGGCCTGTTTCATGTTCGCACTGTTCCTGGCGGTGCCCATACTCAAGGCAGTTCCTGCACTGTGTGTCCTCTCGGATGTTGTAGTATGTCTCGAGGGAGCATCGGCGGTCAAAGAGGTTAAGAGATCTAAGTCCTAGCGACTCTGTTGTGAAGCGGCCCGGAAGGGCGATGAGCATGGAGGAGTGTTCCTTCCCGATCCTTTTCTCTGGCTTAGTGATCCACCTCGGGATCTGGGCAAGTTCGAATTTTTCACCATAGTTGTTTCTGATCTCGGATGCGACCAGTTGTCCTGCGTCTATTCCATCCCCGATTGTTGTCGGGATCCCGTGGAGCAAGAATTTGGACCATTTGGAGTTGGCCCTGATGTCAATCACGTAGATTCGCATCCCCGTGAGTACGTCTTTGATTTCGTGTTTGTAAGCGAGCACGGTTTCGGCGGAGGTGTCAAGCTTGGTTTCAAGGATGATGTTATGGTTGAGGGATTTCCTTGCCGCAATGAAGTGGCATTTGGCGTCTGGGATTCCGGCATTGATTTTGGCCCGGATTTCGGAGGGGGTTTGGTTGCAGGGGGCTTGTGGGGATGGGGCGTTGCATTCAACGATGATTTCTCGGTTAGCCCTAGAGAAATCTGGTTTGAACAACGGGTCTGCCTTCTTTGCAGACCTCCGCCTCTGTACTAGCTGGAACGTGTCTTGGTTAGGGTTGCTAGCCCGGGCCACGTTAGCAAAAGATCGTTGTTGTGGTTGTTGTGGTTGTTGTTGTTGTTGTTGTTGTTGTTGTGGTCGGGCTCTGGTGGGGCCAGGGGCGGGCGCTGGGGCGGGCGCGGGTGCTCGGGCGCGGATGATGGGTGTTGCAGGAGGGGGAGGGGGAGGAGGGGTGGGTTTGTTGAGGATGAGGAGGGTTTGTCCTTGGACCTCCTTTATCTGTTCGGCAATTTTGCCTTGTGCCTCTTCGGCCTTCGTAAGGAGGGGGTGGAGGGACTGGGCTATGTTCTTGTTGACGACCTCGATGGATTTGATGAGGGTTTTGTTGGATTCGGAAAGGTCAATTAATCTGAGGTGCATGGCATGGAGCTTTGCTTCTTGGTGTTTTTGCTCCTTGATAAGCGTCTCCTGGGCGGCTAATACTGGCGCGAGGCTGGCTGTGATGGCGTGTCTGATGGCCCATGAGACGTAATTCATGTCCATTTTGTTGTGCGTATCATCCGGGACTATGCTGAGCCCGATGTAGTCAACCCTAGGGACGTAGGGCTTCGTATAGTCATTATCGGTTGCGAAAATGGAGAGGGGGCCCTGAGGCCCCCCTTCTTCTTGAGTCGGTTGGGGGGAGTCGAAGCGCGGTGGAGCTGGTGTGCCCGGGGGCGGTGTTGACGCGAAGAAACTAGAGAGCGATGCTTGAGAGCTCATCGAGCCTTGTTGATATCCTGATTGATGTCTTTTCCTTCCTGTCGGAGGGGTAAAGCCAGGGGCAATAGGGGGTTGGTTTGAATCCATGTTGACTTTATTTTGTGGGTTTGTTTCGCTTAAACAACAACAACGCGACCGTACGGCCGGAGGACGAAATGGCTCAGCCTGGTATGGTATACCAGGGTAGACCGTTACGCGAGAAGAAAGAATAAAGAAGAATAAAGTATACGTTAATCGAAAGTGTTTGTAGCGAGGTTTACCGAGTGCGAGAGAAATGAAGACGTTGCGTAAGGACAGAAGAAGAGAAGAGAAACAGAAACGAAGTGAGGGAGAGCCTTATAATATACCCAAGGAAATCCTCCGCTGACTATTCACAATGACTCACACCGTATAACCGAAATAGAAACCCATAACCGATCCCGATATTTCCTAACGCAATCCTAACCCGAAGCGCCTAGCGCTGACAGATACTCTCCAACCACCTTCCTAACTCATTTATCTTAACCGACGCGATAGCGATCCTTCACTTCACAACTCGATTCCGCAACGTTCTCGACGGCATGGCAGGTGGGGGCGGTCGTGCCGCGATATAACTGCTCTGGTCAATTTGCTAGTTCTTTGAAGAGGTTTTTCGTTTTTGCCCTTGCGGTATTGTCAAATCACTATGCTTTTGATGAGATATCTTCTTTTTTGACCTCGAGGCATTCTCAATTGACAGAATTCTACATCTCATGGGCTTGTGGGCCCGATCTTTGCCGCAATATATTGTCAGAATCTTATATCCATAAATTTGGTATTTCGGCAATTTCGTCGCCATTTGACGATACCTCGCTTGGTATTTCCCGAATATAGAGGGCATTTCATGAAAGATCGTATTTGGTCTTGACAGTATCAGCATTCTGCGGCACTCATAGTCATTTGACGAATTATATCCATCTACTACTATGTTTATTCAGGATCTGTCTACTTAGCTCTTAGTCCCCGTTCTCTTTTTCTAATGAAACTCCTCTAAACAGGGATAATATCCTGAGAATTCTCACTCTCCACCAATGTATTGACTGGCTTGTTATCTTGCAACACTAATTGATGCCTGTAGGAATTGCACCGGCTACCCTCTACACCACCAATATCTTCTGCACCGTCGATATCCTCTGAACCGTCAATAAGATATATGTCGTGAATTTTTTCAATTCCAATATCTTTATGGGGATTGTCTTCATTCAGATCGTCATTATCAACAAAACACGATTGAAGGTCGTTATCGTAGATTGCAATCTGGTCATTACCGTCATCGAACTTTGCTCTAAGACTCATCAAGAAATTTCCACACCTGTGTCAATCAAGGTCTCTCTACTCTCCACCGACAATAGCTTCTAGCAGTTTGTCAGTTTGAAACAATTGGTTTTCTCCTGCCGAATCTCATTCAACACTAGCATTGACGATTCCGAGTCTGAAAAGAATCAATCCCGGGTACAAATCTACCTTTCAATGATTACTGCCATGTTCGTCAATTAGCTAACCTCAACACGAAAACAACTGGAACGCTGACAGTGAAAAAATGACGGAAATGGCAGGAGCATGGCGGGAAGGCCGGAAAAATGACGGGTAAGCACCGAAAATAATAAAAAACTAGGAATATTACGGAGATGCCAGGGTGATGATTGAAATGGTAGGTAAATAATGGATATAAGGTAGCATGAAAGAACGCCGGAGAAAATGATAGGAAAGCCGGAAAGTCCTGGAAGATAATGAAGAGGCCAGGATCTAATAGAGTTGGAATATGACAGGGAGGCATGGTAATATGCCAGGAAGGACTCGGAATATGCCAGGAAGGCGTGGGAATATGCCAGGATGCACCAAGGTACATATTGATATGTTTAACTTTAAACATATAAACAGTTAAACTTTGTAAATATATAATATGTTTAAAAAGTGTTTAAAAAATGTTTGTAAAGTGTTTAGTTAGTGTAAATAACGTTGCCTGTTTAAACTGTTTTACTTACACATAGAAAATGTTTAAGATAATGTGTTTAAAAAGTGTTTAGAATTAGAGTGTTCAATGTAGACATAAGAACTGTTTAAGTTGAAGTGTTTAAAAAGTGTTCAGAACATTGTCTTCAGAACAGGTGTTTCTATAATATAGGCCTATACGGCTTCATTGGAGATCATACACATCGATTGCCACTCTCAAGGGGCGGCGATAGCGAGTATTCCGCAGTGTACGATATGCGACAGTAGTAGCTGTCGAATTAGTTCAAGCGAGGTGCAAAGGTCTTCGTTAGAAGAGAAGCATCAGCGTATGTATTGAAAACCAGCGTAGATATAGAGATGGCTCAGCCTGGTATGGTATACCAGGGTAGGCCAGACGTGCGTAATGAGTACGAATACAGTAGAAGACGTTGCTTAAGGAAAGAAGAAGAGAAACAGGAACGAAGCGAGGGAGAGCCCTCCTAATATACCCAAGGAAATCCACCGATGACTAATCCCCAGTGACTCACGATCACGCAACCGACAGAGTTTTCACCGAACATAATAGAATACGATAGAACAACCATTACTAATCCAACTCCTCCATTCCCAACAACTGTACCAACCGATCCATGAAAGCCACCCGCCTTCCTTCTCCTCCCTCTTTTATGCCTACCTGCCTGCCATGGACTTCGATCGGTACATACAATTTAATGCCCTATTTGATTCTGTAGTAATTACATGTAGTGCTGTATTTGGCTGCTAATTCTGGCCCTGCTGCTGCTGCTGGATCAGCTGCTGCTGCTGCTGCCGCTGGATTCGGTGCTGCTGTGGATCCGCTGCTGCTCTGGATTAATTGCTGTTCAATTCATTGATTAGCGTACACTTTGATGATATCAGTGATGGTGATTGTGGGGGTAAACTGAAGGGGTGGGGGGTGGATGGTACGGAAATGGTGGATGATACAGAGGTGATGGAGGTGATGGAGGTAGTGAAGATGGAGATGGTGGAGGTGGTGGAGTCAGTGGATGGTACAGAGGTGGTGATGGAGGTGATGGTGGTGATGGTGGTGATGGAGAGGGAGATGGTGGAGGTGATGGCGTTAGTGGATAGTAGATACAGAGGTGCAGGTGAATTAATCTAAACACAAAAGTTGTTTCGAAATGTTAAACACTTTTTCTAGAGATTAAACATACATGTAAAAACTGTTTGAGTTAAACACTGTCCACCGGTTGCATGTACCATAGTGTGTGTAAACAGCTTTTATGTTTAATCTAAACACTTTCTATGTTTAACACGAAATGTTAAAAAGTTTTTCTAGAGATTAAACATAAAAACTGTTTAAGTTAAACACTGTCCACCGGTTGCATGTACCATAGTGATGGCGTGGGATGTGATGGTACATCAGAAAAAAAAATCATTGGCCAAGACGAATTGTACGTCCAAACGTACCGATTCGTCTTTTGCGACAAAAATCCCGTCTTTTGCTACCAAATACTCGCATTTGGGTCATCCCGCGCTACCCCGAGCTCCAAAATATGACCTGTCGCCTTTTGGCGCCTAGTATTCGTCCCAAATGTGACACCTCGTCTTTTGACGCCTATTTCGTCTCCCAAATGCGATGTCTTGTCTTTTGACGTCGCGCGGATGTGATATTCCGCCTAATTACTGGCGCTAATGCTAATAGCGCTAGCTAATAACGTCAAATTTGACTCCTCCACACCTCGAGGATCCACTCACACCTCCAGCTCCACCTCCACATATACACCTAGCTACATCGCCTCCTACCTCGCCTCCTGCCTCACCTCCTACCTCTTACCTCACCTCCTGTATCGACCACCTGCCTGTATCGACGCCTACTGGTAGATATGTATTTACCCTACTGTGCATTTTGACGCCTTTACTGACTGCGCTGCAGGCTCCAAATCATGTAGTATATCGACGCCGCTGGAGGAGTCAAATTTGGCAGTATATTGACGCCGCTGGAGGCGTCAAATTGGGCAGTATATTGACGCCGCTGAAAGCGTCAAGTACCCAGTACATTGACAATTATACTGACTCTGCTGCAGGTAAATACCCCGGTATATTGACGCCGCTGCTGACACCGCCTTAGGTACGATTACCCCAGTTCTTTGACGCCTTTAATGACTCCACTGCAGGCTCCAAATTCTCTAGTGTCGACACCACTGCAGGCACCAAATCGACACCCCCCAGGCAGCGAATACTGCGCCATAGGGACACCTACCAGCCACGAATACTGCACCATTTGGACACCTCCTAGTCACCGAATACTGCACGGGTTGGTCACCTACCAGTCACGAATACTGCACCATTTTGACACCTCCTAGGCAGAAAATACTGCATGATCTGGACACCTACCAGTCATGAATACTGCACCAAATGGACACCTACTAGACAGGCAGGTCAGCGGGCAGGAAGGCAGGCAGGCAGCTCAGCGGCGAGCTCAGTGGGCAGGCAGCTCAGCGGGCAGGAGCGCAGGCAGGCAGCTCAGCGGCGAGGTCAGTGGGCAGGCAGCTCAGCAGCGAGCCCAGTGGGCAGGCAGCTCGGCACCGAGCTCAACGGGCAGCTCAGCGGTGAGCTCCGCGCACAGCTCAACGGGCAGCTCAGCGGTGAGCTCAGCGCACAGCTCAACGGGCAGGATGTCGGCGGGGGGCAGGTGGGTCACTAGCAAATATGTACATGGAATTACGTAGACATGTAGATCAATAAACGTGACATTTGCGCGGAACTACTGTCCTAGTGCAGCCGTGAACCGGGCAAAAGCTACCCAGGTGTGGACCCGGTCTTCATTTTGGGGTCAAAAGACGACGTAATCTGGTCAAAAGACGAGTTCGTCTTTTGACCAAAAGACGACTCCGCTAGACTACGGTCTGCATGTAATTAATGAGTTAAACAAAAAAAAAAGAAAAAAAAAAAAGAAAAAAAAAAAAGACGACTCCGCGACCACAACGGGAGACATGTTCGTATTTTCCTGTCAAGACGATGTCTTTTTGCGCCGGGGCGTATGGATGCAGGTAAGAAAATCTCTCATGCGCCTGGGTACGCCTGGAGTCGTCGGGTCGAACCCAATTGTTTGCTGATGTGGCAAACAAAATCATCTGTGTTTAAAACGCGGCCAAAAACAAAGATTATTACAGTCAGACTGTAGTGGTTTGAGGAGCATGCCAACATCAAAGCTAACCAAGAATCAGACAAAGTAACTTACCGGGCAGTGAGTAGAGTAACACTTAACAAAGTGACGTTGATCTTCTTTGCTTGTTTGAAAATCGAATCGCCAGAAATTAGTGACTGCAAGAGAAGTGGAAGACGAAAAGAAACAGCAAAACCAGAATTGATGAGCCAGCCTAGTGTATCTGATGAGGTCTAAAGAAGAACAGAACCATTCTAGAAAGGCTATGAACAGGACACATTGCAAGAAACACATACGTTCAACGGTTCAAGAGGAAGGAGACAGTGGAAAGTGAATACCGAGGGAGAAATAAAGGGTAGTTCAGATCCTGACAACCTGCGGGGCAATGGCGAAGGTGGCAGCTAAAGGACAGGATTATAAGAGAGTTTGAGCCCTCTTATGGGCTAATATTAGTATTTACAGAGCACTGAAGATATAGAAGAATTGACGAAATGAATAGACCAAACGTGGGAACGAGATGAAGCAAGCGAGGAGAACTCTGGAGCCTGATGCTACCATGGACTATGGTCTGCATGTAGTCAATGTGTTATAAAAAATATTTCCTTCCGTTGAAGTTCAAATGAAATTCGAGTGATGGAGTATGATTCTAGGATAAGCATAGAAAGACATGAAGGTGGTGTGAGTGCTACCACACTTGCTCTTCACTGGGTGGCTTATCTAGTATAATAGAAGCCATGTGAACGGGTATGGGCTATTTTGCACGCATTGCCAGTAAGAAGGCCCATTTTTAACCATTTTGCTGCGTCACTGCGACGGATCCTTTCTATGGGTGCAAACTGGTACAATACTGTTGGACTTTGTTCAGTCTTGTCGTATTTTACATACGAAATACGCAATTTAAAGCTCCTAAGAATTTACAACCGAGACAGATATTAAAATTCTGGAACGATAGATTGAACGTTCATCACTATTACTATACGTCTAGCTGCCCCTTTTTTGACATAATTCTTGGTGGTGAGGTGAAAACCAATTGCCTTTCCGTCACTTCGGGTTACCTTATATCTAGATCTACTAATCCCAACTTCTGCAACCCTTGCCAGATAGCCCAGCTATACATTATACTACAAATAGATATAGATTGAACACTTTTCGCGTTAAATTATCGAGTGTAGTATATACTAGAGCTTCCGCGCGGGCCCACTAGTTGCTACGCAGTTTAGGAAATGCGCTGACAAATGCTCGGAACTAATCAGATTGACTCGGTGCACCAAAATCTATATGCTACTGCATACAAAGAGAACCCACAGGTTAATCATTTCAAAATATGTACCATGAGAGATAAAACCATACTGTAGAGCGACAGTTTCGCATTCAATAGCCCGGCCAATCGCTTAGCGTTCCTATTCACCGCAGGGGAAGGCTCGTCGTCTCACTCCAACAACACATTTCATAAACATCAACATTCGGTACGGAGCCAGTCGGATTGCAAGGCTTGGGACGCAGACATGCGATTCTTGGGATTGGGTACCAGTAGCCCTAACACCAGTGCCATCTGCTCTTCGGTGGCTTGGGCACTTTGCAAATCACCAGAAGGAAAAACAGACTGGCCCTGGCAAAATTGATAGAGTGCAGCAGAATCAAGGCCACCAGAAGTTGGGGTGTATGGCGTGGTTCCAGCGGCTGTATATATAGTGAACTGAAGCCCGCTGATAGCTGTAGTGGTGCTACCTGTGGCTGAGTAGGAAAATGGAATTCGGAAGGTCAACATCTCATGAATAACGCACCCCAAAGACCAGAGATCCACTGCGAGTGTGTAGATAGCCTCTCCCTGTTTACTCCTTGGAATGATCGCCATCTTTAACAACTCCGGTGCCATATAGCCCGGTGTACCAACGATCGAGAAGTCTTCCTCTGCCGCGAGATACTTGGATGCACCAAAGTCGGCTATCTTTATGCGGAACGGGCGCAGTGATGCAACGAGGATATTCTGCCCAGTCAGTCCCGATGATTTCTTAGCAAGGGAACGGACGCATTACCTGAGGCTTGATATCTCTGTGACAAATACCCCCCTCGTGAAGAATATTGAGAGCACAAAGTGTTTGTCTCGCGATGGTCCTGGCATGGGTTCTTCTTTCTTCTTTTGCAATCTTACTCAAATCTCCAAACTGCACATACTCCATCGCAATAAAGAGGTTCCCTTCTGCCTCGTACCAGCCAAAAAGCTCCACAAAAAGATCATTATACTGGAATGGTCACAATTAGTTTGTCTGGTTAGTACGCCGCACGGCGCCCCCCTGGGAATGAGCGTACCTTTGTTACTTCACAAAGCGTGGTAAGTTCTGTCTTGAAATCTGAATCCTTCGAGGCTACAAGCTTCTTTACTGCTCTGAGTTGCTTTGGTGACTGTTGACCGGATTCCTGCAGTAAAACAGAACCAAATGCCCCCTTACCAATCAAACGAACATCCTTCCAGGTAATATTGACTCTATATCCGCGTTGACCCGGTGGTACACTACTCTTGTATAAGGTATGTTTTACTCCACCTACTTGGGGCGTTGCCTTAATTCGGTAGTGTTCGATGTTCTTCGGCGATTTCAATATCTGGTATATGAGCACAAGATTAGAACTGTGCAACAGCAATCAATTATGAAGACTCACATAGTTAACGATACTACCGATCGTCAAGCTGGCAACCTATGAAGCATTGAATTATGTTAAGATTCATATTGAGTTAGGGTTAGTTAAGGTTAGTTACCATAGGCCACCGTTCGCTTTCATTAGCGATGTTCTCATTCACTGCACAATGTTTAGCGAAATGTCTTCGAATATCAGGCATTTATACCACATACAATATGATATATGAATATGAGATCCAAGCTCACGATTCGATGAAAGCTGGTTCATAAGTTCTTTTGCCCCACTATCGTTCCCAATGCATGCAAAGTGGAAAGCCATTGCTAGGAGGGTAAGAATGTCAGTACGGAGGTGATGGAGCAGTTGGTACGGAATTAGACTAACAATCAAGATTCAATCTCTCGCCCATTTCCAAATGACGCAAGGCCTTACTGATGACCTCAAAGAGAAGACTGCCCCTTTCTCCTTCGATCTAATTGTATCACAAATCAGTACTATCATATGCGTAAGACATCGTGTATTGGTATCCAACTCACTCCACCATCGGTAATTACAACGATCCGTAGAGGCTTTTGGATGTCCTCACGAAGAAACGTGTCAAGCACCTTTTTCTGCAGTTGGGTTCCGATCTGGGTAACCCCAGACCAGCCGATACGTGACATTACAGTTTTGACATTTCTACTTTTGATATCACGCCACCCCTTTGCCGTGTTGAGGAACCTCACCGAAAGAAGCCCTGCTGTATTCGCGAGATCGTAAATATCAGTAAAAAGCCGTAAGGTTTCTGCAAGTACTTGAATACGGGAGCCGTCTTCTTCCAGCAGCATGGAGATACTATCATCTACCTCTTTTGGTCAGTCTGTACTGTACATTACTCGGTCGCTCGCTCTAGTAAAAACAATAATACCAATTAACATGCAAATATCATAGAGCGTAAGCAGAGACAGGTTCATCGCTATTTCCTTTGGGCATCCTCTGCTGGTCAAGGTTCGGACCATTTCTGCCCCTTGCTCCGCTTGTTCTGCGAGGGCTTGCCTATCTTTGTAGAACACCTTGAGCCCGGGTTTCTCATCTCGAACATAGTTCCAAAGGTGATCGAGACATTCCGGAGCCGTAATAACGCCCTCCGAGATGTTTTCGTCGATTTCAACGTTTGGAGTCTCCTGAGACATTCTGTGTAGCTGATGCGGGGTTCGGCAGTCTTTGGGTTGTGGGTTGAAAGAGACAATCACACGAAGTCTTGGCGCCCCCACGGGACTGGTCTATATGTGGTGCGCCCGATCTTGAAAAATCAAGCCCGGCTATGTTCGCCATCAACAGTAGAACAAACATCCGACAAGGAGTTTGTAGTAATACCGATAGATGATACATTTTGTTGATATCTTCTGTGGTGGTGCGGTAGTGCAGAGTTGAACAGCCTTGGCGGGTGGTATCTACGAGAGACTTTGCGCAAATGGAGCCAGCTCCATTTTCTGACAATCTGATTGGTGCCGATCACACCATTGACCAATCGGATAATCAAAATATAGAGCTGGCTCTATTTGCGCAAAGTCTCTATTTTGATTATCTGGTTGGTTCGTGGTGTGATCGGCACTAATCAGATTGTTAGAAAATGGAGCTGGCTCCATTTGCGCAAAGTCTCGACTAATCATTGCAAAATCATTCTACCTGGTGTTGAGAATAAGTGATCAGAATCTGATAAGTAAATGCCGCGGTGAATACGCATTTCTCTTATCAGATTCTGATCACTTTTCGCTACAGCCTAGTACCCGAAATTGGGTATCGATGTGGTATTGAACTAGTGCTACGCTTGAACACCGCATCTCTACCGTTAGAGCGTAACTATATATAATTTTCATTTCAAGGGGTGGTGAATGGCATGTTCTCAGTAAAATTAGTATTCCCGTTTGTGGGTGAGATTGTGTGGAAGGGTGCGGGTTTGTGTGCCAAGGATGAGGCCGAGGAAGAGCAGTTATAGGTGCAGATAGCTTAGTACTCTAGTCACGTATGTGTGATTAGCTAGAGGACTTATCCCTCGAGGAATCACTCGGCATTGTTCTATTCAGATTGCATCTATTATACTGCGTGTGTATCATCTGAGGTTCGCCTACTGGTCAGGACTGCGACCGCATCGGTGTATCCCCATGCTGTACCGACGTTGGCCCCTGCGATTAACTGATCTGTCCCTGTGGCATTCTCCTAAAGCTGATCCTCTTTCACAGCTTCTGATGTGATGACACCGTGGATGTATGTACGTAAGGTGGTCTTGCGTGTATAATTAGATGGAGGATCTCCATCCTTCAAATGTACTCTACTATGCGTCCTAGAACCTACTGGACATGAGCGTTCCTACAGTAGACCGTGGTTGACATTTGTCGTGTGTGAGTGGACCTGGAATCGCATGGCTGGCCTGAAGGAGGGGAACACATACACACCTCTTAAATACCCCGGATCCTGTCACCCGTTGGGCGTTTTCTTGTCCTTTCTCTGTCCGCCTTCAGAAGGAAATACCTATACATTTCTTGATTTCACCCACCCCTGCGGTTCACTCAGATATAGGCCCTTTGCGTAGAGGTCTTCAGCACCAAATCCCGGTAACCTGAGTAGCGCCTATCCTCCCATCCACCAATCATACAGGTGGGGTTAAGAGCCATCACGATCTGCGGGAGAGAGCTCAATATGTCTCATGACCCCCCTGGCTATGTGACTGAGGCCGCCTTCAATGCAGTTGTCCAGGTTCTCGAGAAGAGGTTGGTAGCAATGGAGCGAAGGTCTGTTCCTGCTCTCGTCGCACCCCCCACACCCCCTCCTGATTCTTATGATTCTTCTTCGGCCACGGATTGTCAATCTAACACATCTGCGCTTATCCCTCTCGTTCCAGGCCCTATCCCACTTCCACCGTTCCCGGTAGTAGTCTCCTCGTAGCGATGGCCCAGCAGCTCGAAACCGCCATCTGGGAGCGTGACGCTGCCCGCACCGCCACCGCAACCGCCGAGAAGGCGCTCCTCACCGCCGTAGCCGACCGCGACGCCGCCATCGAAGAGCGTGACACTGCCAGGTGGGAGCGTGACACTGCCGTCAACGAGCGTGATGCTGCCTGCCGCGAGCTCAAGACTGCCGCCAACGAGCGGGGCACCGCCGTTAAGGAGCAGGACATCCTCCAAGGTCACCTGAAGACCAACTTCAGCGGGTGGTACTCCCTCGCTAACGAGCTGGGCGCCACCGGGCGCGAGCTGGACGCCACCGTTCGGGACACGGCCGTCAAGGACCGGGACACCGCCATCCACCAGCGGGACACCGCCATCAACGAGCGGGACACCGCCATCCACGAGCGGGACACCGCCATCAACGAGCGTGACACCGCCATCAACGAGCGGGACACCGCCATCCACGAGCGGGACACCGCCATCAACGAGCGTGACACCGCCATCAATGAGCGGAACACCGTCATCAACGAGCAGGTCGACCCAAGTAGCGGGCTGCACACTACCTGGAGACAGCTGGGGACTAGCGCCAAAGAGGCAGGGCTTGAATCCGTCGTTCGCCAGCGGGACAATGCCCTGCGCGAGCGGGATGCGGCCAAGGCGGCGTTGGCCCTTGGCTCTCTTGCCACACGGGATACGGTGGAGGAGTACGGCACTATATGTGAAAGGTTGAGGAAGCACTACGCTGAGGTTCGGATCGGAATGGTGTGGCAGGATACGCATGAAAATAAGCTTTTTGCTATATATACGGATCTTCAGAAAAATCAGCGCTTGATGGCAGGTTCCAAGTAACACTCATAATTTGTCAGTGGTTCCGGTTCTTGTGTTTCTTTCATGGTTTCTTCAAGCTCTACCTATGTACACGTGCAGTAGTAGCAGTAGCTCGACTCGCGGCCGGGAGTTGTTCCCGTTGGATTATAAATCCTGATATTACAAACCAGTTGATGGAGGGAACTTCTTTCCCGCCATGTCCCTTCACCTTCCTCCACCTCCGCCTCCTCCGCCTACCTACTTGCAACCTCTTCCACTGCCTCTATCCCCCCATCACTGCTGATATCGCCCCACTACTCCAGCTCTGATGACCACCCTGTTCACCGCGCCTCAGCTCTCCCGTAACAGCTCCCCCCCGTCGAATGTTCCCCCTGTCCACCATCTCCACCGCGCACTCCGGCTCCCTCTCTCCGGCTCCCTCTCTGTTGCCAGCACCGATCCAGCTCTCGAAATACATACCTCCATCTACAATACCCCCACCTCCCGCTTCCGCTACCCCTCTTCAGTAGCTCCATTAACCTCGCACAAAATGAAATAATAAAAATGTGGGATATCATAGAATACACCCAGACCTTTTTGTATGAAACCGTTGGGTGCCATATATAATATATATAGTGTGGGTCCGCCCCCAGTTCCCAGTGGAGCGCGCTGGTTGCCATGCAGAGGTCAGGGTCAGGGTTCAACGGAGCGCGGAAATGCTCCATCACACATACATATCAGATTAGCCGCATCCGAGTGAATACCGTACTCCTGTCGTATTCCTGTAGCCCCGGCCTCGGTGGCCTAGCAGATGCAACAGCATTACTGTCTCTACCACTCCAGAGAATGCATCGAACGATGCGTTTCCAACGCATTGCCCATACAAATATTTGCGTTTAATACAGTGGCTGAGCGATGCATTTACAACACATTTCCTGTTCCAGTTAGCTTATACATTCCGCCTGGGAAGTCTACTTATTGAAAACGGATGATGGTATAGTGGGTATGCTGTAGGCTAGCTTATCAGAACGACTCAAGGCCAATCTCCCCCACAGTCATTTTTTTAAAAGATATTCTTCTGGATGATGCATTTCTTCACGATGATGCCTTTACTGGCATTTATGCCTTTATTGACGCGTGCCATACATACTAACCAGTTTAAAGAGCACGGGAAAGTCGTAGTTACGGACTGTGATGTATTTTTGATGCATTATGCGATGCATTTAGCACGGTACCACAGGCTATTTCGCGGACAATGAATGGTGATGCTTTTGCATACACATTTTTAGAGCTAGGAGAGTGTGGCATTGATGTGGTATCCCTGTGTTTCTTTGGTGTCGGGGGGTGGTGCGCATTGAAGAATATTGAGGGGATAAATGTTCTCATGAGGGAACACAAAGTTCAATTCGGGGGTGCGGACTCTCTTTCTAATGAATGAATAAAAAGGAGAATGCCTGTACTCGATAGTCTGCTTATTTCCAGATTTTGATAAAGATTCAGGGAACAGCTTTTAAAAATATGGTTTTCTTTGCCTCGATCTTGGTCTGCTATAGTTCTACCAATGTTCGTGCCACAGACCCATTCGTAGGTGATTAGGATGATGATATCATGGTGTTGAACTGCTGTGTCCGTCGCGGCCCGCTTCTCGGATGATCACCCC
>VOVZ01000043.1:415807-481283 GCA_008079325.1 Morchella conica | reverse complement strand
CCCCCCACCTCCGCCTCTCCTCCACGGCTCCCCCTGTCGAATGTCCCCCCTGTCCACCATCTCCACCGCGCACTCCGCCTCCCTCTCTCCGCTCCCTCTCCGTTGCCAGCACCGATCCAGCTCTCGAAATACATACCTCCATCTGCGATACCCCCACCTCCCGCTTCCGCTGCCCCCTCTTCAGTGGCTCCATTGAACTCGTACAAAATGAAATAAATAAGGAATATCATGTACACCGAGACCTTTCTGTATTAAACCGTTGGGTGCCATATATATACTCCCAGCGGGGCGCGCTGGTTGCCATGCAGAGTTCAGGGTCAGGGTTCAACGGAGCGCGAAAATGCTCCGTCACGCATACATATTAGATTAGCCGCATCCGAGTGAATACCGTACTCCGGTAGTATTCCTGTAGCCCCGGCCTCGGTGGCCTTGCAGATGCATCGGGTAAGTAGCAGCATTAGTGTGGTATTGATGTGGTATTCCTGTGTTTCTTTGGCGAGAATAAACGTTCTCATGAGGGAACACAAAGTCCCATTCAGGTGTGCGGAGCCTCTTTCTAATGAACGGATGAGAAGAAAAATGCCTGTACCCGATAGTCTGCTTATTTCCAGATTTTGATAAAGATTCAGGGAACAGCATTTAAAAATATCGTTTTCTTCGCCTCGATCTTGGTCTGCTATAGTTCTACCAATGTTCGTGCCACAGTCCCCCTCGTAGGCTCTACCAGCGCAAATAATGCGTCACTTGATGCATTTACCATAGAAAAGCGGCTCGTAAATGCATCAATGGATGCATAAAACTGTCGAGGCCTCGATAAATGCATCAGGCCAACACATTTGCTGACGATTTAGGCAACAAGAACGAAGCGTTTGGTAAAATTGTCTGCATTTATATTTGTATGGGAATTGAGAGGGAAACTCGCCAGGGAACCCGTAGTTAAAATCGTCAGGAGAGCTGTATTTAAAATCGTCAGGCCAAATATACTACTGTGCTTTGTATTTCTTATCCCCCCTGATTATGGACTTGGAGATTTTTTGATTTCCGATGAGGCTATGAATACGTATCTAGCTAGGTTATCAATTTGGTTTTAAAACACTATATATTGAAATAATATAATGGTACAGGTGGTAGCCACCAGATTAGATAGATCATCGGAATGCTTGAGGTTCAACCCACAACATTCCTTTGTTCTCACTGATGCCTTTAATGATGTATTTTATACCGTGATATTGAGGCCAGGCGCTGTTCATAGATAATTGAAGTCTTGGCAAAAGGAGACTGCGATGCATTATGGATGCATTATGCGATGCATTTTTGGATGCAATAGCCACCCGCTTACGGACACCACGCATAGCATATCAGTACGATTTATTGTGGATACATTATGCGATGCATTTCCTGGGGCGGTAGAGAGGTGGTCAGGGTCATGATGATATACCAATATCATGGTGTTGAAGTCCCGGACCACTTCTGGGATGATCACCCCTCCCTCCTCCTCTCCCGGCGCCAATGCTTCTGACAATTCTTCGGTTTACCAGTTCAAACCGGTTTACCAGCAGTGTTTAACGAAGCAACTCAGCTCAGTTTTGTCTTGACTCTATCTGGCTCAGCTCTGTTTTGCATACGGCTAGATCTCTTCATACACAGCACAAACACCCTATTTGGAGGAGACCCTTACCCTGACCACCTTTGACTTATGGTCCCTGCTATTCTGGCGCTTCTGCAGTATTCCTCAAACTGTCGGACCGTTCACTGCCTTTTGCAGGAAATCAGGACTCCCGGGGGAGGTTGATACAGGTCACGGCTAGATCTAGAGAGTGCTGATGTAGCCAAGCGGCATTGGCAATAAATCAAATCTTGAGGTAGTAATACTGTTGCCCACATGGCTAAACATTCGTACCTTGGACACAGCGGAAGGGATAACCTGCTTCTTGTTGGGTCGGTTCCCCTTCGATAGCCACTGCATCTGTTATCGCGTGTGTTGATATGTCTGCATTGATGTGATTGGTTGCCTTGGATGCGTGCATGGACCCGGGATCGCATGGCATGCCTGAGATTCTGAAGGAGGGGAACACACATTCATACCTCTTGAATACCCTTGGTCTTGTCGCCCGCTGACTGTTTTCACAGTTTCCCCCCGCCCTCTGCTCTTGAGATATAGGAACATCTTTCGATTCCGTCTGCCCCTACGCCATTCTCCGCATCATGTTTCCAGCGCCGGGTCATGAGTCCGAGGCGGCTCTCAAGGCACGTGTTCAGGCTCTCGAGGCAAAGATGGCCGCAGTAGAGGAAAGGTCTGTCTGTTCATCTCCCCCGCCCGCGGTTCTTCCTCCCCTAATCAGTCTTGCATCCTCACTCGTTATGCGTGCCTTCGTGGATACACTGTGATGTATTGACAGCCCCCCCTCGCTAATAGGCTTCCACCCTCCACTTCCGCTTCCACTACCGGCACCGCCGATACTCCCGTCTTATCGATATCCCAGCAGCTTGGCACAGCCCTCCGGCAGCGGGACGCCGCCCTCAAGGCCACCGCCGCCGCCGAAAAGGCCCTCATCACCGCCCTCCACGACCGCGACGCCGCGCGCCGCGAGCGTGACAGCAACCGCGCCGACACCGCCGCCGCCGAGCTCGCCCGCGACACGGCCATCGAGCAGCGTGACGCCGTGCGCCGCGAGCTGGGCACCACCGCCAAGGAGCGCGACACGGCCTTCCGCATGCGCGCGGCGGCCGTCAACGAGTGGGAGACGGCCGTGCAGGAGCGCGACAAGGCCGTTGAGCAGCGGGACACCGCTGTCAGTGAGCGGGACAGAGCAGTCAGTGAGCGGGACACCGCCCGGCGCGAGCAGGGCGAGGCGCGGGCTGCTTTGGCCCTCCGTTCCCTTGCCACCCCCGGCATGGTGGAGGAGTACTCGGGTCTCGTTGCCAAGTTGAGGGAACTCTATAATTACACTCAGATCGGGGCCGAGTGGACAATACAGCAGGAAAACGCACTTAACGAGTGTTCGAATTCTTTTACTGAGAATTATCAGCGCATGATAGGTTCCTCATAGTATTCGTAGTTTGTTCACTGGGGGATACGGCTCTTTCTATTTCTTTCATGACTTCTTCACGTTGCATGTACGTACATATACATTGTGTTCTTTTTTTCCCGTTCCTCGGGGTGTGTACCCTGCCCATGCCTCGTTTGGCTACTGGATCCTGTTTGAAATATTATTTTGAGAAACCAATCGAGGTGGGACAGATCATCATCTGTCCATATATGGCAGTAGGGGTAGGAGGTTGTCGTATCAAGGTTACTCAGCGCAAGGAATATCCCGTGCAAAGACAGTCCTCCCATGCAACTTGTGCAGCCGGGGGGTGGCGGAAACATCGACCTGTAGCCTCAATTGACAATATATTCCCTAGCTGACAAAGTGCCACTCGCATTCTTGGCCATTGATGTTTACTTGCTTTCGTCGAAGGGGGGGTGGGGTCCTGGTGGCAGAGATGCAATCACCTGCCGACTTGGTGCTGATTTGCTACCGGCGGAGGTTCTGACTTTGTGCAAACATCTGCTTGTTTGGGGGCGGCAGCGGGGGTGCTGGTGGATGCAGGCGGTGGTGGAGGTGCTGGCGCTGATTTGGTGCAGTTGGGCGCTGACCTGGCGCTGATTGTGTCCCCGATTTTTGGTGCAGGCGCTGGCGCTGGCGGAGGTGGTGGTGGCGGATTTGCATGGTTACGGATCGAAGGTTCATAATTGTACTGGTCGGTCTCTCTTCCGCGGAGAGATGGGGACCTGATGTGTGGTAAGCTTGTGAGGAAGCAATGCGCCCACGGTGTAGATATCCGGCAATGTCTCAACAATGAGAGAATGAATGTTCACATGGGGACATGCAATGGTCAGCTTGAGTGTGTAGATTGTCCTTCAGATGAAAGAATAAAAAGAACGTCTGCCATTAATGTTTTGTGGTTTTCTTTACCAGATATCCTCGCATGCTCGCAGGGTCTCTTTGTCCTGGACGTGGATTTTCTATTCCAAAGACAGGCCAATGCATCCCCAACCATGGCAGAGATGATCTGTACCAAAATTCTGACTTTCGGTAGTGTTTTGCGCTGTGTCAAAATATCGAGATCTGGGTTGGGTGTATTTGGGAGAAGTGTGGTAGGGGTAAAGGTCCCAGGGTTAGGGTCTTTCCGCTACTAGTGATGGCGGGTGCGGTCACAAACCGTCACCCGCACACACCCACAAATCCTATTTGGGACCGCCATTTGGCCGCCTGCCTATTAGTATGCAAGCATCTATTTATTTATGTATATAGAATGAATCAAGCAAGTCGTACCCGAATATCATAGAAGGCCAATGGTAGGTCACGTGAGTCTTGGCATTGGGCCACATAGAGAGTTGTATCATAAGCGTGTCATTAGGGCGAGGATGAGAGTGTGGGATCGAAGCCTCCGCTTGGAACAATCATCAATAAGGGGAGTAATCAGCTCATAAGGTACTACATTCCATCTCCACACAAAGGATCAACAGAGCCGAAGATTACTGTTCAAACTCTGGTCGTGCTGATTCCCGTTTCCCGGAAGAGAGTACTTCCCCGAGAAGACCTAGCCATATCTACCCACCAGCCCGCCTTCCTCATGGGAGGCATTTCCTCCACATGCTGACTCGGCGTTGCACTGATACTGGTTCTGATCCAGCCCTTTCCAGTGCACCCGGTCCCATCCCGCGAGAGCCAGCCCTCCCGCCAGCATGAAATCCACCGTAACAAGTATATACATGTACACACGCGTCCCACCACCAGACGCACTGCCGGCCTGCGCCTCGCTTCCCCTCGCGCCGAACCTCCTCCGCGTCAGCGCCCTGACACCCGCCAACACCGTTCCGCTGCTCGATCGCATGTCAGTTCCCCTCCTCACACACCCTCCCCCGCCGACTAGAGACGTTCCACCCGTGCCATGGCCGTGGTGCTGCAGAATCCCACCGGTGCAGCACCTCCACAGCATGTAGTAGCTGAACCACAAGGCGTCGTTCGCCAACACCCTGTACCCAGCAGGGACCCCCGTCCGGCGCAGAGATGCAGTTGTATCCGCTCTGTGTCTCGCAAAGGCGTGTCTCTGTCGTGCAGAGAGTTGCGCTGGTTGTTGGTGGTCCTTGTCGGGTGCGGGGCCTGAAGCTGGTGCGGGGCACCGTGCATGTGTGGGAGATGGATGAGGCTTGGCAATGTGGCAGCAGTGGCTGCGAGCAGGGGTTAGAGAGCGGCTCTCGCTTCCAAGGGTTATGCAGAAGGATGAGGCTGAGAGCGGCCCGCGCCGAGAGTGCATTCGCTTGGCAGTGCCGGGGCCGGGTTGTGATTCATTAGGGGTAATCAAAGTTGAAAAGGCGAGTTGAGTTGAGTCGGGTTCAATTTTTAGTGTGGAATTTCCAAGCCCAACCCGGTTGGATCTTTGAGCAGTCTTTTTTCACAAGTAGTTTAGTTGAAGTTTAGTGCAAATTTAGTGAGAATATTTTATGCCAGTGGCGGACCAGACTTTAGACTCCAATAATTTCAATTTCATCTCCAGGTTTTGCCCACTATGTCAATGCCTCATGAGACCCCAAATGATGCCGAGAATTCGCGATTTCGTTTCGTTTCCCAATCACCAGGAAATGCGAATGTTCCGCGCAATCGTTTCGTTCTTCCTTCTCCATTAAACGCCGATGTTTCTCCTGTTCGTTTCGTACCGCCGTTTCCAGACGTTTCACAGAACCGTTTCGTTCCGCTTTCCTATCCGGAGAGCTTTGAGGGTTCGCAGATCTCCTCATGCGCCGAGATTGTAGGATCACCTGCAGGTAAAGCGGGTGGGGTTAAAGTGAAGGGAGGTCAGTGGAGTATGCAGGAGCGCGAGATGCTGTTGGACTGGTTAGCGAACAACTTGACCAATATTGCCGACTTGAAGACGCACTTCAGGAGTACCTGTACCAAGATTTCAGTTGAAGTATTTGCGGGTGCAAGAACCGCAGATAGTATCAAAGGTCAATGGGAGGGTATGAAGAGGAAGTATCAGCGGGCAAAAGAAAGGCTGCAGTCTACTGGTGAAGGTCAGCGGGAGGATGAGGAAAAGTGGGCTAGCATCAAACTTGGGTGGCTGAACCAACTTTGTCCCTTTTACGAGCAAATAGATGATATTTTACGCCGGGATAAGTCAATTACCCCACTGTACGTATCAGAGGTTGGAGGGGAGGAAGGTATAGAATTTGTGGAAGGTGTTCGGCAGCGGGAGGTGTCAGTTGTTTCAGAAATTGACTGGGAGGCATCCGATTTGGAGGAGGACGACAATGTTCATCCGCCGGCAGGAGGTTCTAAATTACCCGTTAGAAAAGATGATCGGAAAAAGGGGGAAACTAAAGGGATTGGGGCGGGTGCTTTAAAAAAAAGAAAGGCATCTGCAATGGAGGATAAGTTTGAATCAGTCCATAAGCAGCGTCTCGATTTTGAAGAAAAAAGATTGATATACGAGAAGGAAAGAGATGAACGAAGCTTTGCTCTTATGAAGCAAAAGGAGGATAACCGTCATGAAGAGTCATTGATAAGACTTCGTTTAATGGAACAGAAGACGGCTCTTTTGTTAGCTCAGGTGGAAAAAAACTCGAAATAGTTTTTAACGTATCTGTACTATACAAGATTTCTCATATGTCTCAATAAAGCTTCACGTGTATGATCCTCTCTATTTCTTCCACGTCTCTCTTCCATATGTTCCCTCATTTCTATATCAACCCGTTCCTGATTATCCCGTACATTATCCCCATTTCCTACTTCATTTATATCCCAACTGTCATCCTGCAAGTCAAGCAAAAAATTATGCAAAATGCACGCAGCTTCAAACCAGTCCACCACTCTTTTATGTGTGGCGATTCCCGTAACCCGAATTGAGATCGATGTTATTGAGGGAAATCTTGCTTTTAAAATTCCAAAAACGTGCTCAATAACAGTACGACGGGAGCTAAGGGTTGAATTGAATTGCCGACAGTCTGGGTCTAAAGCTCAAGGCTTCTTAAAGGGGGTGATCATTCTGTTGTTGCAACTATATGCGGAATCGCCGATTAAATATTCGTTCGGAGAGAAAAATCGTTCTGGGTTGATTGAGAGCTGTGAATTCTCAAAAACTCTTGCATCATGAACTGCTGACGTATCCCCAGCCCTTATATAAACTATTTGCCCTCTATCGGTGCAAACAACCATTGAGTTAAGCGCGTATGTTCCCTTTCTGTTAAAATAACAGAACCAATCCTTCAGAGGTGCATATTTGAGAGTGAGGAACGTCCCATCTACAAAACCGACTCAACCGGGAAATACACCAAGTGATTCGGAACAAACCCGTCTCTTGTGTAAATCTCTTTCCTCAGCAGACGGCCATTTTATATATTGAGATTTGAGGTTAAGAATTGCGGTCAAGACCCGTCGTACATATAAAGAAATTGTACCCTCCGCAATTCCTAACATTATTCCGGATACTAGATTGGTATCCCCTCCACCTTTCCCACCCAGCCGGAAAAGAAATACAGCCAGCTGATAGCGAGCCGGCTTTTGTTGAAAATTGGCTTCATTGTGAAAAACCGGATTTGTTTGGAGGATGGAGACTAAAAACTCAAAAGAGCTGCGGTCCATACGAAAAAAAGCTCGAAAAACCCGGGGGTCATCTAGGATAGGTTGATGAAACCATTCCTCGACAGTGGTAGCTTTGGGGATACGATATCTAGGTTGCATATATCTCATACTTTGAAGAAAAAATTGAGTTTCTTCGTAGAACTCAAGGTAATTGGGCCCGACCATTGCTGTATTGCGAACCAGCTCTAAATTCCGGTCATACTGACTATGCATAGCAAAATTTACCTCGTCGCCATCACTGTTACTGCTATCACTGTTGCTGTCGCTGTCGTCGTGGTTCTCGAAGGTTTCGTCGATGTGGGAGTCTTCCTCGCCAACCTGCCCCGCTACTGCACCTATGGGCGAAGAGATTTTCGGAATTTGGCCCCATAGCTCCTCATAATCAATAAGGGATTGCAGGTACGTTGATAACTTTCTTTTGTTGGAAATCTGGGGCATGACTCGGATGTTGTGACGATCACGGTCAATACGTACTTGGACTGATTTTTTTCATAGGAATCTATTTTTGATTAGAGTACTAGAATACAATTGGTCTAGTTACTCTACAACGACACATCAACTCAGTGCTTAACTGGCTTCAAGGGTGGTTGAGCAGTTGGTCTCGAGTTCAGTTTTTTTTGGTTGGGCGTAACCCTTATTGTCCTAAGGCGCGCCCTAAAACCTCAACTCAACCTCAACTCAACTCGCCCTATCAACTTTGATTACCCCTATTATACAGGGTTTGTGGAAGATAAGCGAGATCTGACACAACTAATAATTGCAACCCTTGTGAGTCTTGGCGCGAGTGATATGATAAGAGCGGAGGTGGGCGGTGGGGCGGAAGCCTTCTTGTGCTCCTCATAGGAGAGACTTTGTAAGAGAGTGGAGTCAGAATGATGTGGTGAGATCGGGAACAGCAAGGTTTCTTGCCATCAGGTGGAGAAGCTCGTTCGGGGGAGGGGTTAGATATATGTTTGATTGTTGCTGATGCACGAGATTGATTGTAAGTGTCTTGGATTTCATTTGGAGGGATGAGATTTAGAGGCTGCTGAATGATCAGTTGTGGGATGGCCCTATGGTACAAAGGTTCTGTGCTTGTGTTTTCTTCAAACCCGCTATGTTTTCAAGTAAATCAAAGTAGAGGCATGTTAAACCTCTCAAGTCTTTTAAACTCTTCTATCACAACACCTTATTGAACTTAAACTATGTGCTGTTACACTAGAAAGAACCTCACATGGGTCAAGTCAAGAACATTTTATTGCAAAACCCACAATGCAAGATTAGTGTGGTCCATGAGCCGGACCGGCTCGAGCCTTTGGCTCGAGCCTGACGAGCCTGACGAGCCTTTACCTTGGACGAGCCTGAGCCGGCTCGAGCCTAAGAAGGAAAAGCTCGAGCTTAGGCTCGAGCTATTTAGGAAAATCGAGTGATATAACATGACCAAAAAGGTGTTCGAGCACTGTGTCCAACCCCTGAACTAAGTGGAGCGGGGCCAGATAAAATAGAGTGATAAGTACGATTTATTTCTCTGGTCTCTTCGTATCTCAGAATTGAATAGTTTGTGAACAATTATTCAAACGCGCGGGCTCCAAAGGCTTATGCCATGGCTCGTGGACCACACTACAGGACCCGCTTCTCCAAAACAATTTCGCTTTACATAGGGCTATGCTTCCGCATTCCTCACTATTGTGCCTTTAATTTGGCATCTTCCTTTTGTCTCTAGCTCTTATAGTTCAAGAGTTAATCAATTATTAATATCTAGCCCGTTACATGGAGCTTGAAGGTACCTGCTATTTTCCGATTTTTGATCATTGGCCCTCTAAACTTGAAGGCTCGAGCCGCCTCATGAGCCTTCTTCTAAAGCTCGAGCCTTACGATCCCACCCTCCAAAGACCTGAGCCGGCTCGTGGACCACACTATGCAAGATGTCAGCTTTAAGGTAACGAATATCCCTGACAATGTTAGACCGCTCAACGGCTGAAACAAACCTCAAATAAACAGCGAAGGATTTATGTCAACCATACTCTACCACGGCGGGAAATGCATCAATAGATGCATTGCCCACATACGCGCGTCAGGTAAATGCATCAATTGGCGCATAAGCTGTTGTGAGTTGTGTAAACTCGTACGGTCGATGCATTATTGACTTTTCCCTACACGCAATCTTTATACTTTAATTCGTTATATCTCAATTTACTATCGAAATACATCCATTGATGGCTTATAGGGTAAAATGCGGGATCCTCAAGCTTAACACTCCAGGTACGATCCCGACAATGTATTTACTTTAACTTCTATCTCTGACTCTCAAGTAATGTCAGCAGTAAAATCGTAAAGTTGGAGTGGGGATGCATTCGCCGATGCATTCGCCGATGCATTACATGGAGGCGTGATGAGGATGCATTATCACTACACATTTCCCGACGTAGTAGAGCATGCTGAGGCTTGACTGCCACCGTACTTCTCACAGCCAATGATCCGCAGACATCCTATTTATTTTAAAAGCACTACTTGAGATAAAAATACGATTTATGTAACATAGGGATGGGAGTGGGGGGGGGGGGGGTCTATTTAAACCCAGTGCCTCCCAGTGCCTCCACATATTTTGAATATACGCGTCCCCATGGCCAGTTACACAGGACCTTGGAGCTCTCGTGTTCAGTCTATTGATTATCTGCCATTGAGATCCAAGATATACGTTTGACGTCGTGTGCGGCTGGTGCCTTAACCGGCCATGAACTTCAGGGTACTAGGTGCTCCAATGCCACGTCATAAATCTTACCAATGGCTGGTTTAGGCTTTAAGTTTGTTACATCTGGTGGCGACTACGAAATTCATCGAGATCGACCTTATTGGAGATTGGGTATTTTGAGACCAAATGTACGTAATGAATTGATAAATCACTCAAGTCTTGATCGGGATAAGTCTCAAGGGTCCCAAGTGATATTTCTTGTTATGACAATCATTCCTAATTGATTAACTGACTAATTGGCTGATTTAGTAAAGCGCGAGGACGCAAATGACCGAAAGTGCGGCGTAGCAACGGGTTGGACCACAAGCCGCTGGACCACGATTATGAGTACAACTACCACAATTGATCGTTCGAAAAGCTGATAATTTGTAGAATAGTTATTTAGGGTATGAAAAGAGATCAAATAACATTTAATATACTGTGTACAAACCCCTTGCCTTTATTACACCCTTTATCCTAATAGGCATAGTTTCAACCTACCTACCAAATAAATCATCCTATGGCAGTTCCAGGCAATGAATAAGAGCTGCCACCGTGAGGGGCTTCATTCCTTTAGGTGATCTAGTATCATATTTCAAATGGGGATAGTATTGATTGATGGCAGAGCATCTTGAGGTGTACCCAAACATGCTCAATGGGACTTACATCAGGTGAATAGGCAGGCCAGTTCTCAAGAACATTAACCCATTCTCCTCCAACCATTGAGTGATAATTTCGGCAGTCTGTACCTTAGCATTATCTTGCGTAAAGATTGACCTGATACGCCTCTCCCGTAGCTCTGCCAAAAACAGTGAAATCTTTTTATTCTGATGGTTACTGGGTTGCGGCGTTGCGTGGCGTACTATCGGTGATTTATTTCCTCGCACTGTATATACACAATCATTACTACAGTAGACTCTTGTTATAGTGATACTGCATATAGTGATATTCTCGTTATAAGGATGACACCTGCTGGTCCCAAGTTTTTAGTATGGGGTTTAGTGATTTTTTATATAAGGATATCACTAGGTATTTAGTAAAGATTTGTATGGGTATTATTATAACAAGAGTAAATTTGGGTGTGGTGAGCGACCCAGAAAGCGGGGAGGGCCAGCATTTCAGGCTTTTTACATGACAAAGAGCCTGGAAAGGAAGACTAAATTATGAACGAAACTATCTTTAAAGAGGCACATGTCTATACCCTAAGAGTCGCTATCAATTTATAATTTAGACTATTTTTCTTTCCAGCCTCGATCTAAAAAACCTAACCCTCATTCTGTATAGTGATAACCTCGATATAAGGATACCATTTTTCGGTCCCGACCCTATCACTATAACGAGGGTCTGCTGTACTACGTAATTAGTATATGATAATATTAATTAATCTTTGCTCTAGACAGATTCAATACCACGTTGTGAGAAGTCCCCACCTTTGCGGGCCTCGAGCGGGGCTATGTGAAACGATCGGAATTACTCCCGTATCCGATACTACTAATTACTCATACGTTATCTTAGCACTAACTGTACTTTCTGTACTAGACGCATATGCATATCCCGACAAATTCACTGGCTACGAACTTGCAGGAGTCTGATCGATGATATCACTTGAGAGAAAGCTTAAGGCGAATTACATCCAAGAAATAAAAACAAAAGGCCCAATATCATTATATACTTGACAAAAACAAAAACATAATATTGCGGAACACACGAATCAAAATATGGAAAAGAAATAAAGAAGTAAAAAAGGAAAAAGAAAAAATACCCTAACGAAATCGTTCCTTTGCTCTATGCCTACAGAAAAGATTAATTCTCAGATCGAAAAGTCTTTCAAAGAACTATCAGGGGCTACATACCGAGATTTAATGATGGCTAACACTGAAGTCTCTCTCCGATAAAAATCTTCCGTGTACTATTTGTCCCAAGTGACTAGCCAGGAAATCCTGATCCTTGCGTCGAAATGCGATTAATTCTCTCAGGAAAGGAATCGGGCTGTTGGAAAATGGTGATATGATTCGCATTCCCAACCTTTCACGATATTGCGGTTCCACAAAACCGTCGCTGTATACTTTAACACCGGGGCTCGAAGTTGACTGTTCTATGCTGGAAAGGCCCAAAAACCCGCAGAATCCCTTGTAGGTGCTATAATCTTTCAGGTATATTTGACCAGCGAAGATTTCGAGTTCATTTGCCAAGGATGCTGGTAGCGATTTTGGTATTGATGGAATGGTCCAAGATCTCAAATCCTCAAGGAGCGAAACCATCCCTTTCGTGACTTTGGGTGAATATATGTGGAGATTGATCGAAGTAGACCGACGTATTTGAGGAAGGAGCTCGTTGACCTCATAGGGGCTCATTATCACCAACTGGTCAGCTCCACGTGAGGAGATAATCCAGCGAACGGGGCGGAGGTAACTATCCATCATAATGCCAGATCCCGGCTCAACAGTCTTGGCAAAGTCTTTCGTAACGAGAAGCTTTGATGACCAGGCACCAGGATTCAAAAGCTGGTCTGCGGCGGATGTTTCCAACATGGTTCCAAAGGCCGATTCGAACCCATTTAAATAATTGGTAATAATTCCGGTATCGATAAACTTGCGGACATCGCTATGGATTCTGTGGCTGAGAGGTTTCCGCTTTCCTGGACGCTCAGCTTGCTGCTCTCTTTCAACCTCATATGATAGCTCACGCTCCTGCTCCTCCTGAGCATGAGCCCCACGTAGCGAATTAACCTCAAACCACCCGCACCTTTCCCTGATAGCAGACACCTGTTCATTCCTTGGCGCTAGATCCGTGGGAATGGGTCCACATAGGTCATTGTTATCAATATGCCCTAAACCAAATCGTTCCTCCAAGCTTTTCGCCTCTTGCTCGCGCAATGACTTTGGGAATTCTTTGGCGTCCCGAATTTCATAATATGCGAGGTCTCGGCGGTGGAATGAAAAGCCTTGCTTGGCCCATATTGGGACATTGTTTCGGTTACTGATGCACGTTTCGGTCATGCACCAATGTAGCACATCAGATACGCTGCCGTGGGGGTTTCGCGTGATGTTCAGTATTTTACGCTGAATTTCCGGAGAAGCACAAAACAAAACTGATTGACCGTGACCAAGTTTTCTCATCCTCATACATGCTGTAAGGAGGCTGTCAGCTGATTTGGCCATAAAATATAGATAAATGGACGGAATCTATGCCCTCACCTTGTACTAGTCTGTCTTTTGTTAAGTTCGGCCCAAGAGTCACTGCTGCTCTACTCTTCAAAGGTAATTTCAAGTCAGTACCTCGCGTATGAACCTCGTCAAGATACACTAAGCATTGATCCATCTGTTTCGAAAAAGTAGATAACTCAAAGGCTTCTGTGGTTCTATCCTCACTAAGAACGGTGAGTTCATCGTTTTCATTAAAGAACACAACAGCTTGCCAGTGAGTGTTGGAGGCTTTTGCTTTGGACAGCCAGTGATCTGCAACCTCTTGGTTTCGCAACTCCAAAACCTGTGCCCCAACATCCAAAAGTACCTTTCATGTCAATAGAGGCTTGTCAATAAGATTGGGGAGAGTCTACCTGAATCGGAGGATCCTTGTTGACCAACATTTCCAAAAGTTCATCTGTATCCATGCGTTCTCCTTTCGTCGTCTCGGCACATACATAATCATTCTCGTGTTGAAGAAGGTAGTTGAGAACCTTTGCGTTCGTATTCAGCTGCTCAGGTCTTTCGTACTGTGACACCGATAAAGGTAAGAGGTCTCGGTTGTCATTCGTTCCACTAAATCCTGTGGTAGGATGCTTTTTCTCCGCACCTATATCCCAGCCTGAGGAAGATAATTTATAACGAAACTCCTTTGCATGCTTGGGAAAAACGACAGAAGAGAGGTAGAAGTCTACAACTGCTTTGTTATAACGAAACAACGGGAAAATCGTGTTAATGCGCTCTTCATCATCTAGTAAGTTGATTCCACTGAGTTTGCGAAGAGTTTCTGGAACAACATCATCTAAACCTTGAATCCACTTTTCGTATACTGCCACCGGATTCGAGAGTTTAAAGAGAACTTTGAAACAATCTCCGAGTTGAGTGTCAGACAAACCATTATAATAATAGCTCAAACATGTCAAGGTTATCGCGACATCCGGGTGGCTGAATTCTGCTCTTGGAGCTGGGATATCCTTGGCCCGGTAAGGAACTGCAAGTAGTGTTTTGGGTAGTCTTTTGGGGGTCAATCCGTAATTGACTCTCCACCTTTTCTCCTTCAATGCAAAGAAAATAATGTTTTCAGCAATGAGACCTCGAAGTAGTAATAGGGACACTCTTGAAGTTTTGTCTTTTTCGAAGTGCTCTAGTAGGGGTTCAACACGTGTCCGATCAACATCCGTATCCGTAATGAAGTCATACGCCAATTGTCGCATATCTTGGTCAAATCCCCGAAAGGAAACTGTGGACAAATGGCCTTTGATGACGTCTGAAGCAACCTTATGCAACAACATTGTCCCTGCTTCCGACTTCAAGATACGAGTGACTGGGAAACTTCCTGGAACCTCCTTCTCCACTTCAATACCTTGGTGAATAGCTTTGCTGACTGCGGCTGTGTGCAGTTTTATCAGATTGAAAATCTCTTGAACAATGATCCAACGATCTGGGGAGTTTTCAAGCGATTGTTGCCCGCCGATTGTGTATATTAACTCGTTTTCGTGCCGTAGGATTTCATCGGATTCATCCAGAATATCCCGGGAGTTCATTTCCAACCAGTGTTGCGTATCAAGTAGGATGCTTGAAAGTTCTGTATCCCCATCTTCTAATCTCTCGAGACCGATAAGCTTGAAAGAGAGTATATGCTCGGGCTGAACTAGAAGGACCCCTTGCACCTTTGCACACTCCTGGTAGAGGTTTCGTATTTCCTCCACCTTAGTCTTGTCAAGATCCACTGCCCGCGAAAATGGCATCGAAAATATGCGCCGATTGGTCAGGCCGCTTAGCTTTTGGACCAACAATCGAAACATCTGAGAGGATAGTGGTTTTAAAACGACCACACGAACGAGTCTCTCGCCGTCCGCAAGAGCAGCGGAGATGATAGGCACGATAACCGAGGATTTTCCTTCTCCCATATTTAACTGCAGAACCTATGGACATTTTAGCACTGCCTAATTTAAGTGCTCCAGTGACACGACATATACACACCTGGTTCTTTTTGGTCGTTGGCTTCATCATTTCGTAGGCAATTCTAGTTTGCACAGGTCGCACCAGCAGGTGATTCTCTATCTCTACCAGTAGCCAGTCCGGATATGCATCCGGATCCCATCCTTGGTGACCTTCATTCATGGCCTCGTTGTGAAACTCGATTTCCCTTCCGCTCTTTCCACCGCAGGCCAAAAGACGTTCAGACCGCTGGAGCTTTGTAATCGATTTTCCGTAAGCAACAAGGGCTCGCTTCCAGATCTCTTTCAAGTCGATTGGTGCGTTTGTCGGGAGCTTCTGGAGTAAAGAAATAGGTGAGATGCATGGCCAAAGACCTGCCATACTAATCAGACGTTCCACATCTCCCAATGGTGCTAGGCCTTTTTGAATGAGATTGAATATTCTTCTCATATCATCTTCACACTCCTCGCGAAATGAATTCAAGTCAGTTGTCGACGGTTTCGGAACGGTTTCCATTGACGGAATACCATCTTTGAGTGCTTTCAGGCTCTCAAGCATATCAGTAGCATATTTCTTTTCGAATTGTCTTGAATGTGTTGCTTCGAAGTTGTCTAGTAGCTTCTTTAGGTCACTATTGTCTAAATGGGGTTCTGTTGTATCTTGGGGTGCTTTTGGTTGGCTGGGTACCGGTATCGACGTTCGGGAGAAAGTGGGGATATAAGGTGCATCCCGAGAGAAGAGATCTTCAACCCGAACGGCCCCAACTGCTCTCCGATACGCATCAACACTGCATCGTTGGAATTTATAGCTGTCAATGACCGACTTTATAGGTTGCGATGAATTCAAATCCCTCTGTATATTAGAGATATGCTCGCGAAATTGCTTGTTTCGATACCAACTAGCGAACTTAGGCCTGACATTGTTCATGATAGTCGAGGTTTCAAGAAGTCGATAGGACTGATCTGATGGTGTGTTTGGGTAATCACACGGCCATTGGGATATGAGCTTTTCAACAAATCCCTCCGACTGAGTATTTAAACTTCCCTTATAAGCCGAATATCGACGCGTATGTAGCTGTTCTTGGCTCTCATATTGATTGGCTGACAAAGATGCTTCGTTGCTCGAGCTAAAAGACACCTGCGAATTTTGGATAATGTTCATCAGCTCACTTTTAACCGGAGAATATCCCTGAGTTAGATCATAGGATGAATGACAAGGGGCCGTTAGATTCTCGAACTTTGGATCTGTTGCAAATGCCAATAACGACCCGAGAAGTTGTAGCGCGGCTCCCGAGTATGCAAGTGTCGATAAGAAAAACATCAATTGATATGTATTGTTTTTCTGTCTGGCCTTGCAGCAAGCATAATAAACTGAGCCCCAAATACCCCCGAGAGTTGTGTCCTTGTCTGTCCAACTATGATCATATCCCAGACGAAACCCAGGGTCAGTCGTGGAACCTCCAATACGTTTCCATCCTTCGAGAACGTTCATGATATTGCTTGACGTATCAAGATTTGGGCGCCAAGACTCCACTGCTCTGGAAACATGATAGACATGGGTCTCGTCGAGTTGATCAAACTGCGAATCCCTTGAGGCATAAGGAGTATCAGTGGCTGTTTTCAGTAGTGAGCCCCCAAATTCCTCCTTGCGGTAGGTAGAATTCCGGACCGCTGCCCTCATGAGCAATCCAGTATCGCATTTTTCCTTGTAGTATGGTTCCACTTCAGGCTCATCCCTTTCCCGCAAAACGTGAAATCTGCTCGCGTGATCAAATACACCCATCACGATTTGATGGTACTCGTCATGTTGCATAGTTGAGGCAATCGGCTTCCACTTCACAGTCTGCATCACTCGAAGGTGGTCTGGATAGTATTGACGATGTGGTGTGAGAGATGCCAGCAAGCGAAACATCTTGATATCTTCGGGCATTAACTTCTGAAAAGACCACGTGACTGCAGATCGAAGATTATCGACGGCTTCTTCTGCGCCGGTACGACGGGTCAGTGGATCTGGTAAACAATGTGAGGTAACAGCATGTAGGTATGCTTTGTATAGATGACTCGTCAAACTACCGTTGGAGACAAGTCGGCCAAGTCTGCTGTCAATATTGTAAGAATAGTACTGAACTCTTGCTAAGCCTTGTGTATGAATATCAACGCGGACGTGGCCTCTGTGGTTGTTGAAGTCGACTTCTCCGTATGGGATGATGACACTCCGAACAGTACCATGACACAATACAAGCCGATTTACAAGCCCGCTCAAAGTGCCTATATTCTGGTTTTTATCGACGATCGCACCCCTAAACTGCCGTGACTCCAATTCATTATTACCATTGATGAAGAATTCCAACTTTAACCGAGGTAGGCGGATCGAAAGAAATAGTTTCCCTTCCTTCAGCCTAAAGCTCATGTCGATACGAGTTGCGGTCTCCAGCGGACCGAGCACTAATCCGATCATTGACGCCGTTGGACTTCGGATATCAACCATTCTCTCGTACCCTAGGTCCATATATATAGGCGCGGTACTAGAATATGATACGTGCCAATTGCGCTCGGTAGTTGTCCAAGGATGGCTCATAGGTCTGAACTCGATATCTCCGGTATCCACATTCATCCAGTGCACATATTCTTCGACAAATTGCTCTGGAAAGTCGCCTGATAGCTTCGTATGGGGGATGAGTTCATATATTTTGGCGCTGCCTGGAACGCGTGTCCTGATCACTAACTCGTTTCCGTGCATGGTGAAGTGAACCTAATTTATTTTTCAAGAATAAGCCCTCTAGATTCACTGAAAGGTTTAGGGGTAGGTGTTAGGGTACGAAAGCTGCTGTATCTTTTTTTTTATGAGGATCAGGGTTGGATGAAGCAAGAATGATAACCGACATATAACCAGAAAAACTGCTTGAAACGGGGTTTTGTTCATACCTGATGACTCGATCTAATATCCTTCGGGTCTTCGGGTTCTGGATCAGAAATCTGATGTCTGGTAACATAACGCATTCCAAACATCGAAGACGGGAAGACGTCAAGAACTTTCTGTGGTAGAGAATCAAATTAGTGGTCAATACATGCATGTTTCATTTGGAACAACGCTTACTCCATTGAATAGCCGTTGGTAGGTTGGATGTGAAACAAAGTTTAATGGCATTCTACTAATTGGCGATCCGTCGATAAGTAGTAATCCGCTCAGAATATTATAGCGTAGAACCTGGGTACGATTTCCGCCTCTACTGGTGGTTGTCAACCATCTATCTCTGGGTGCAGAAAGCCTCTCCCACGACGCTGATCCAGGGGTGTAACTCGTGTAGATTTGTTTGACTGTTTGATCGATGCCTCCGTTTAACGTTGCTTGTGATAGGCTGTTTTTTGCGTACTGTTCAATCTTGTGCGATAACCGTCTGTCCCTGTCTAGGAGGTTTTTCACTGTCAGAAGGAGATTTCCGTTGACAGGTGTATTGTCATGGGCAAAGATGGCACATTCGACCAGAGTTGCAACATCTTCTACTGAATTGAGGACGTCACCGAGATGGCCGTTGTCGACGTCGTAGGTTGACCGACATATAGCAGCCACCTGTAGAACCCGAAGTTGCAAATCCTTCATACTCGCCTCGATAGTGCATTCCTGCAACTTGTTTGCCAACTGCCGAGTCCAACCCAGCACTACTTTCCGGGCCCTGCGCAAAAGTCGAAAACACCTTTCTGTGATCGCGGTATGCTTGTTAGTTGATAAAAGACGTGTCGTGAGATTTATCAAAATCCTGGCGGATGTGCTCTCTAGCCAATTGGCTTCGATATCCGTAAGCATGCATTCGAGCTCCCCAAGGAGAGTTTCCCCAAACTCGACACTTTCAAGGTCAGTGTGACATTGTCTGTATATACTCGCCTGGTCAGGGGGGCCCATCTGCCAAGCTGCTTGCATGAATAATGTGCACACCGCTTCGTCGTTGAAGGTGAGAATACGTGCTCTGATTTCCCTGGCAATATTTAACCACTGAAGACGATGTCCTGCTCGCAATGTGCCAAATGCGTCGAATTCATGCAGAGAGAGGCCGGTCGGGCAATAGTGCTGGTTTGATATGATTTCATTGGAGGTATGAGAATACCCATCGACTGCGTACTGTAACTCCCTGTAGGTGCTCGTACCTTGAGAATCTGGAAGTGCGAAAGTGCAAGCCTTTCTTATTTCGACGTTCCCGTGCTGCGCTTTACACCACTCGGATTTCGTTTTATCAAACAGGTCATACCTAAGGGCATTATCTAGACATAAAGTACCGACCGAGAAAGAGGAAGGGTGACTGCTATAATGGCTCCTGTAAAAGGACTTTTCTGACGAAGACCATACAACGCGTTGCCCGTGATTAGTGTAATAACTGCTCAAACCTTTGTATTCCCACAGTTGCTCCCATGCGCCCTTACCCTCGGTATTAGGCTTGGTAGGAGAACAAATGTCAACAAGAATCTTGTGGGTTTGATCCCTCCACACACTAAATCCCATCGGACAATCGAGCTCAAAGACAACCGCCATGCGCTCGAACCTGTTGTTTGGAAGAGGCCACTCGTAGATGTCTATTGTCATGCTGTCCGCCTCGGATTTGGGGGCACAGCTTGGGCAACCGCTTTTGTGCCAATTATAACGCCGATGGTGACTTGTTGACCAGTTACATGAATTGGAATTATATCTTGCTATTAAAGCACGGTGTTTTTTTAGCATATCGTGGTATTCCTCTAATTTCCTTTCTTTTTCTCTCTGCGCGTCGGCCAAAATTCTTTCTTCCAGTTGTTTGTGGCGCGTTGATTGGTTAAAATAACGCACGACGAAGGATTTGTCGCTCGACGGCGAGGAATCCGAAAATATCGATGGATACTTAGCTCTGGAGCAGCGCCCTTGTATGTAATGCTCAATACGTTGCAGACGCTCCATTTGTTGATATCTCGGTAGAAGAAGTGGCTCGAAAAGACTCTTAGTGTCGAAAAACTCGGGGGTGTAGTCAGAGAGTAGGGGGTAGTGGGACACCGCTATTCTATCAAGCGAAACCCACAGTTCGTAGGTAGTTAGGAACATTATTGACATGTTCTCAGGATTTGACTCATATCTGCCCCCCGCAGCGGCCGTATAGTCGTTGATCCATCTCGAAAGCTCTCGAAAGGCTTCCTCACGGTACTGCAAGTTACGATCAGTCCAGTTGCCGAGCTCTTCTTGGACCCAACACTCAAAATCGGCCAGGAGAACAAAGGTTTCATCGCCAGAGGCTCTCGCAAACTCAGATGTAGCAACAGGATTGCGTGATGGGTGGGTGGCATTGAATGGGAGTGGCTCAGGGTTAGCCATTTGACGACTCATCACACCCCCGAGGTACTGTCTGCTAATCTCCAGAGTCAGACTTGCATCCTTCTCAAAGGACAGCTTTTCCGGTGCCCAACTAGGGGCCTCCGAATGGACCCCTTGTATCTCTGACCATCTCGCCTGCAAACACTGCTGATTCTTGGCGGTTATTTCGGTGGCCTTTGCCAAGACAAACTGCGGAATCTGGTCCCGAAGCTTGTAAGCCCGACGGCTCAGCTTCGTGTTCATGATGAACAGCAGATCACTATCTACCCCTCCATTCTCCATAGCCAGATTCAAGATATCCGAAAGGAAATGGACCATGAATGCCTTGTACTGCTCCCTTTCCCCCAGAGTAATTTGCAACGCAACACGAACAACCAACCACAGTGGTGATCGTCGCCATGGAAGCTCCGCCTTATCCCACAAAACATCGTCCGCGATCCTTTTCTGGAAACGATGCACTTCAGCAGGCCTTCCGATACCAAGCAAGATCCCCGTGAGCATCTGCGTGACGAACTTTGGATCCGCCGTGTTCCTAAACTCGGCAACCCCTTCCCCGGCTTTGTAGGACACTGGCATGGCGCTCTCAATGATGGTGTCGTGCATCTGCTTTGCGAAGCGGGTAAACTCTTCGCAGAAGTGAGGGTCTTGGATCTTTGAGACTGGAACCGCGATGGCCGGGCCGGGATAGGATATCAGGAGCTTTCCGGCGGTCCCCATGACCGCCTCAGAGGTTGCAGAGGCCTCGAACGAGGTGAAGAGCATCTCGGAGCCGAGGTGCTTGAGAACGAGACCGGCGTTCTGGGCAGCAATGTGTAGAGTTATCACATCTATAAGCACTCAATGTTAGGGATTCATAAGACACTAGCGCGCTTCGACGGGGGTTAGGGTAGTCCGATTCCCGAACAAGCTACATCATCAGAGTGGTGTGCCACATACCTCCCGAGCCCATCTTCCCAATAGAACTCTTCAGATCCACTTCCGACAAAGAAGATCTCCCCTGGATGTTGTAAAGGGTGTTGAGCATCTTGACGGCAGTGTCCCATTGTCCCTTTGGCCCCTGTAGCTGTTCCCGGTAGCGGGTGGCGCTCAGCCTGATAAGGCTTAGAAGCTCTGAGTTCTTTTTGTCGACCGAGTCGTCTGCTCTATGGGGTAGTTTGGGCGGGAGGAAGACGTGGTTGATGATAAAATTGAGGATTTCTGGATCCATGGTGGTTCGCCTGTAACTTTGATTCCATACACATGCTTATTAGCTATCATATCATACCCTGTTAATCTTTAAAGGGCTTCTCATACAGTGATAGATAAGAGTCGGCGATGGCTGGGAAAAATTGTTGATATTGAAATAATGCGGTCAGAAATATTGAGATAAAAACGCGAACCTAGATATGTGAGATCTCCAAGCGCGTGCATACTGCTACAAAGATCGAGACAAAAGAAGCCAATATATATATACGGTACGGGGGGGAAGCCCGGGGGTTAGTGGTCGGCCTTGACAGCCCCATTACACCCCACGCCAGGGAATATTCCCATTGGCTCCGAGTATCAAACATCGCAGAGCTGATGCGACTACCTCTCAAGCTGAAGTGGCGTAGACAGAATCCCTGGTACCTGGATTGATCTGTGTTGGCAGGAATCTTCCGACTGCTACCTTACCATGGGTTGCCTGAACAGCGCATCACTCGCCCACCAAGACACGGGTATAAGCGCGCTGCTACCTAGTGCTGCCTGCTGGGGGGTGCGCCACCTCGCGACCGCGCAAGTAAGGTAGAAAATATAGAGTAGGGGAAAAAGCAGCGGAAAATATTTGAGACTTATCGACATGATAGCCTGATGCCTTGGCTTGGACGAATGAGACATTGGAAAAACCTCTCTCATGCATTAGCGAGTGTACCATAAATGAAGTGGGAAGATCTGTGACTGTGGGCTGTGGACGTCGGATTACGCGCTTGGTTGCTAGTTAACGACAAGCGCGATACTGCCACGGGCGGTGTCTTGGATTCTCTTCAACATATTTTTGGGATTAAATAAATCTCAATACCAGGGCCTTTGATGGAGAAAACCCGTTCCACTCCGCCACCTCCACCTTCCCTTCACCTCCTTGCACCTTCCCCTCCGCTGCTCCTCGGATCCTCCGCCTCCTCCATCACTAATCGGCCCAGCACCCACTACCTACTCCATCCTGCCTCCCTCCACCACTGCTACCTTCCCCCCACTTGATCCCGACCTCGCCGCCGTCAGTGCTCCGCCGCCCTGCACACCCCACCGCTCTCCACCTCCTCCACCACCCCGGATAAAATGCTTAAATTAAACCGAGCTCATTAGAAACTTTAGGCCAACGATCAATTTTGAAAAATGCTATTTGCCACCCAGCAAAACGGTTCCCGCAACTAGCTCTTTCGAACCCATTTTTGTATGGAGATCGGCATGGATCCATCAATTTTGCAACCAACATTTTTCAAAATTGATGGTTGGCCTAAAACCTCTATTATCCTCACAGACTTACTGCGGTGGTTACTATGCAGGAGTCATACTCGGCGTTAGACTTGCAGTGAGCGTCGGTGGTTCCATAATTTACTCTATTGGCGGCGGCACGGTTCAGGCATCCCACACCTCGAGTGGTTGGCTGGCGGCAGGAGCTTCATGTACCTCTCTCTGTGGTTCCCCTTTGGGATATCATGTTCCGAACCTGCGTCCAGCGGCAAACCACGAACGCAGGACCAGACCATTAGATATTTTTGATTCACCCATATCTCCCGCCCGGAAGCCGCAGCCCTCAGTTCACAACTTCGCGTCTTCCCAGCCTCATTCCCATTCAGACGCGCGCGGGTAGTAAACACCAGGGTTAGGGTTGCATGCGACACGGAGCGGTTTGAACTCCTCACTGAAGTTTGTCCGGTTAGAGCTCATCAACCACCACACATGTATAACTAGAGTGCACTTGATCCTATTCCTGCTCTGTCGCTTTTAGATTTTTAAAGATGATTTCCTGTGGTTGGTATTTCGGGGCTGTATGGCCCAGCGAAAAAAGTAGAGCGCTCGCGCTTCGATCTTTGCCAAGAGCCTTCCACCACTCGCTGGGCGAAGGACGGCGTATGTAAGGGCGGGACGGGGGGTGTCCGTCTGCTGCAGCTGCAGTGCGGATCACTGCGGAACCTCTGCGCTCCTTGCATGATGACAGCGCTTGGCGATAATGTATGAGTCCTCGGACCTGGCTGAGCAAGTGGCGGACAACTTGCAAGGGTTCAGATAAGCCTCCCGCTATATATCAAATCATCCCTTCATCTACCTATTGGCAAATGCTGTCCACCCAAGAAAAAGCAAATCTGGTGCGGCTTTACCAACTGGTCTAGGTAACTCTGTTATCAAATAACAGATCTCCTATACAAATCCAATCACTCTATCATGGGGGGCAGCAATCGACAGACGATGGGATACAGAGTTCCGTTGCTCAGTAATGTCATTGTGTTAGTCAGGGTTAGGGGTCATGGTCGCCGACCAACCAGGGGCCACAGCAGAGTATCTTGGTTACCCCAGGGGGCTCTCCTCTCGAGAAGGATCATCAATAGAAATCGCACGTTGCGGTCACTTTGGATAGCCAGGGCCAAACTGTCGGTTTTAGTGGCAGGGGATTTGTGTCTACGGGATTTACCGAGCACGAGGCCCGATCAGCTTCCGGCGCGCGGAACGGCTTGAGTGAGAGTTATCCCTGATGGTGTGATAGGGAGTACAGCTGCCCGAGATGATATTTCATGTAGTTGGATGTAGTTCGGCCCCTTGTCGGTACTCGCCCGCCTCCAGCTTCAATTAAGCCTTGGCTCCCCGACTCCGCTGATCCGCAATGGCAGCCGAGTGAGTCATGATGTCTCAATCGGTGCCCACCTTGCCTCACAGTCACCTGTAACTATCAAACTCAAACTCCACCACGTACCTCCTCCTCCTCGCCCTCCCCTCCAACAACTCACCATTGAGCCCACCCCAATCTATCTCTACTACGCACTAGATTAACGGGCCTTGCAGTCTGCTTGGTCGAGAGCGGTGACCCCTAAGCCTACATGACTCCTGCATGGCAACCAGCCCACCACCAGAATCAATGAGCAACAAAACTCTAAATTATAAATCGATCCATGAAATGATGAAATTCTAGATTACAGGGCTATACAATAGAACCTAACTGGGAGAAGTGGGGACTGAAGGGCGGTGGAGAGGGGACAGGTGGTAGAGCGGTGCAGGGGGGTGGAAGAGCGGTGGAGAGGGTGGTAGAGGGGTAGAAGCGGTGGAGGGGGGTGGGGGGGTGGGGAGTGAAAGCAGTTCCCTCCATAGAACACTTATGAGACAGATTTATTTAGACGATATACAACTCGGCGTCGCGAGGCGGCATCCACGTACACATGGCCGCCACGCGCCACATCTGCGCCTCGCTTATCCTCCCCACATCGCCGACCCCGCTCTCCTCCGCCCGCCTCAACGAATCTCGCCTCGCGCAGAGATCTACATCGCGCCCGCATCTCTCCCCCGCCCTCCAAACCCCGCTTCCATTACGACGCCAAGGAGCGAGTGCTTCATGATGTATCACTCGCTATGCCATTGTTCACCACCACACCCCCCCTTTCTGACTGCTTTTTTTTGGGCGGCTAGTCTGCGTGTTTCTTGACCCCGAGAACGGTAATTATTCTGACTGCAAATCAGCACACAGAAACATGCCTCCTTCTGACCCCTAGGGAGATGATTGTTTCCACTCCGAAAACACGTTTTGGTGACACCTAGAAACATGGCTTCTTGACGTCCAAAACCACGCCTAAACCACGCCTAAACTGCCGGCCTTTCTGACTAGGGATCCCTGCTGTGATCACACCCACGCCCGCACATGGCGACCGAGAGGTGACGAGGCGGTGACGAGGCGGGTGGAGGGGGCACAGCAGGTGGTAGTGCTAAAAGATAAATAATAAATGAACAATAAATAAGCAATCATGGTTGCGGATGACTATAGACTGTCTTAAGTGACTTGCATGATTATACTGCAGGGGGCACATTAAGCCCTTTTTTATGCAAGAAATCATTGCCCTTGAACAGTCTATATGTGATTACTAGTGTAGTCGACGAGCAAGAGGAAAAGCTAAAATCGGCTCGCGATAATAGCTGCTCGACTCGATTCAACCTGTAGGTTCTCGAGTACAGCTCGAGCCACTCTAGCTTTTCAGCGGTCCCCGATATCAGTCCTTGAAGTCATTCTCGATCTCGTTATTGGAATATGTGTGTCTAGGGTTAGGGTTTCTACTGCAATTAATCTTCTATTAGATAAACTACTAAAGATATTGACAGCATTATTGACTACATGTTGACATATATAATAACACTCATATGACTTTTAGGACTTTGCTCACACGTGCGGAACATAGATTCAGCCATATCGTCATAACCTCCGCGTGGCATGCGATTAATGAATGAAACAAAACAAAACAAAAGAAGGCATAATTTCAGCAGGTAGAGCGAGCGGCTGAGCGAGTGATAGGCTATGAATGTGAATAATCCTCCTAACGGTGCGCAGAGAGGCAGATAGATAGGCAGAGAGTGAGGCAGGCAGAGAGTGAAGCGAGTGATAATCTATGACCGTAAGTAATCCTTTTTTGACCCCCTCTTTCGACACCCAGAAACGTGTTTTTTAAACTCTTCTGACACCTAGAAAGATTCGTTTTCGACTCCTAATCTGTGCTCTACCTGACGTCTAAACCATGCTTTTTTAACTCCTAACATGCACCTGCACCGGCATCTACCGTTATGGTTAGGCGTGCTACGCCCTCCTCCGACGCGCAGCAGTCTTCCTGGCGTGGGAGAGCTCCAACGCAACGGTAAAAAGATCTCACCAAGAGGTCAGTACGGTGCTCGCAGTTTCAAAGGGTTTCCGGACATGACTGGTATTGCATGCACACAAAAGGACCTCCACGATGGGCATTATGCATGGCATGCAATAGTGGTTGGTTGTTTTGAGTAATACTTTTGACGGCGTATTCCCTCAGTTGGTCACTATTTTCCATGCTCGGAAAGAAAACTGCTGCAGCCAGGGTTCTGCCCTACTCGAGCTACCGTTGAGTCACTCGAGCCGATTCGCGCTTTGTACGTACAGCCACTTTGCAAAAGTGTTTGTGATTCTGGTTTTGGAGTGAGAGAACCTTTCATATGTAGCCGTGACGGACCATCAGAACCCCCGATAGAAGAGGACTTTCCCAGTGGCTAATGCAGCCCGAAATAAATGAAGGAGCTGTTAATGACCCACCTTTTCTTTTTAAATATATATAGTCACAAACTAAATTATATAACTCTAGTTGTTTTGAATCTTAAGTTTAGTACCATCAACTATACGGGTGCTCCACACTACGCACTGACCTTAAACTGAATCACAAACACTTTTGCAGAGTAGCTGTACATGTATATGTTACTGATTATTAATCTCCCGCTCTGCAAGCCGTGTAAAGTGTATCACGTAGAATTGGTGGGTGGATGAGCGTTTGGGATGGAATGGGGTTTGGTTAGCCGTAGATTTGTACTGCTTGAAGCTTGGTCGGAAAGGCTTTTGAAAACAAGAAGTCGAGCGGCGTTGTTGGCAACGTACTATATATGCCTACATTTCCTTTTGGACATGAGGTTACATTTGTTGGCACTGTTTTGGAATGAAGTATGATTACTTGTAGGACATTTGATTTATTCCATTATATCCTCCTCTCTACCACGGCGGGAAATGCATCAATTGATGCATTGCCCACGTACGCGCGTCAGGTAAATGCATCAATTGACGCATAAGCTGTCGTGAGTTGTGTAAACTCGTACCGTCGATGCATTATTGACTTTTCCCTGGATATTTTAATGCATCATTGACTTTTCCCTGGATATTTTAATTCATTATGTCTCAATTTACTATCCAACAATATCCATGATGGCTTATATGGTAAAATGCGGGATTCTCAAGCTTAATGCTCCAGGTTCGATCCCGACAGTATATTTTTTTTTAAATTCTATCTCTGACTCTCAAGTAATGTCAGCAGTAAAATCTAAAGTGGGACTGGGGATGCATTCGCCGATTCATTATACCGATAAATTATACGGGGGCATGATGAGGATGCATTACACTACACATTTCCCGAGGTACTAGAGCCTGGGGGCGCCTAGACTCGGGAATGCCCGGGTACGTTGCGCTGATCGTTCCTAGGAATGAGTGGTTTTGGGTCGATCTTTCGGGGTTAGGATGATTTCTTTACCCTCTAACCTCGTTATCACCAGCGTTACTTCTTTTCAGCCATCTGAAGCACGCCCAGTGTGACGGTCCAAGGTGCCCAGGGATGCCCGTGTTAATCGACTAACCAAATGGTACGGAATATTGTTTTTCCGTAACCGTTACCTTCCGGAGCAACATTGGCCTAGAAACACGTGCAAATAACCCTAACCCACTCAAAAATAGTTTTAGTAGTTTAATCGTGTTGTGGGGTTTGTTGAATAGCTATGATATTGTGATCCTAGCTGAATTGTTTGTACAATATGGGGACGTTTCAATGCCCGTTTGTACCATTGCAAACACTAATGTGGTCTGGTTACACCCCCCGATCCTTCAAACACCACGCAGACTTCAAAGCCGTGGGCTTCTCGCGGTAGTCTTTGGAAGCGTGGCCTGCAACAGCGCATCAGCATTTAAAGAATGCGTGTTTTAGATGGTTTCCGATAAAAACCCCTCTTGCCTAGATATTCTTCCGGACCGCTTATGTGGATTGATACCTGTATGTATTTCAATGGATTAAGGTTGTCACATGGAGCAGCCATTCAGCGAGCGATATAAGTTGTTACCCTCATACCATTGACTTTGCGGGAATAGTACGCTTCTACATAGACCTAGATTTGGTACATTTTATTCACTCAAATAGTCGCTTTTGAATACCCTCATAACCCTTCCTAAAATTGAAAATTGGATTCAGGTGAAGGCTGAATTTTAATTATGAAGAAGACTTGGCCTAACCAGATCTTGAATGACTTGACTTTTCGAGACTTTAGAACTCGCAATGTTGTATCCCTTAAGCTTGGGCAAACAATATGGTGGGGACGAAGGTGATTCTGCTTACTAACACATATGTACAAATCACGTGCCAAGAGTACCTACGAAAAATTATTTTTTGACCATACAAGCGACATTGCCGGGGTCAGAATATTTTTATAACTCAACAAAGAAGAGATATTCTGAGAATCCGAGCGGATAGAACGACAGCAGATGGAACTGGGTAGATCTATCTAATAAAAATCAAAAATATTTGTGGTGGTTGAAGAGCTATAAGCGGCCAAAGCTGAGGTGTCCAAACTGCTCCGGGACAAGGCTTCCCCACTAAGGTAGTGAAGACAAGGATCTAGGTAATCGTAGTTTTCTAACGTTGCCGAACTAAGCTAGGTCTGCATACCACCAAAAGCTAGTTGCCAAGCACGATTTACGCCCATATGCAGGCCCAGCCCAGTCCGGAAACGTAAAAAAACAACGGTAAGAGTACTGGGATATTGTCACATCTCCCGAGGTTCCAAGGGTCCCTGCCTGAGCGTTGCGTCTCGCTTATCGGTGGTACGTACATACCCGCAGCTGTGGTCTTGGCTTATAGGATAGGGTATACGTACTGTCCATGCATGGGGGGGTGGCCCACGCCACACAGTCTTCATTATTTATCTCCACTAAAAAAAAGGTTGGCCAAAATAAAAAGGCGGGCGTTGTTTGGCAGCAGTTGTTTACAAGTGGAAATATAGAGCAAGTTCTAGATGCGCAGACGTATATAGTTGAAAGTTTTCACACTTAACGCGAGAGTTTTGCCTCAACAGTATTGGCATGAGAATAAATAATAATTCATACATCTCGATTCGACATTCATTCCAAAGACGATTAGATCTCCCTCCGGCCCTCTTTCATAAATCCATCAACCCTCCGCAAAGACGGCCGGAGGTGCGATATATAGAGACCTGCATTTATTCTTCCGGCGCCTATTCTTCAGTCAGTAACAGTGTCATCCAAGGTGTGAATTGGCTCAATCTTTCCATACCAGGAGCCTCCTAGATCTCGACAACGGACGTGCCGCGGGGGGGTTATAGGCCTCAATCCCTTTCGCAGCGGCATCTGTAACGACTTTCTTTCCCTGCTCAATAGCCTCAATCTGCGCAGGTGGCGGTGGAGGCAAGAGTCTGCTGTCCTCCGCAATTCCTCTGACGCGTGCTTCCATGTTGTCTTTAATCTCCCGTTGTTTCTAGCAGTCCAGAGCTTAAGTGTTAACGATACGACTTCATTTACCACAAGGAGCGAAAGAACGCAGTAGCGAGTGATTGAACTTACTTCTGCAACCAAATCTTTGATTGAAGCTGTAGCTGTATTGGTCCACGTTCGAAGACGAGCTTGTTTCTCTTCAATGACATCTTGGTTCCTGCCTTCGGTGTCTTGCGCGAGCTGATCGAGAAGGTTGAATCCCTCATCAAGATCCTTTGTCGAGAGAACATACATACCCGCTATATCTCTGAAGAGGCCGAAGTATGCCCGGATCATGATGGTAGCATTGAACAGCACCTGACGCTGCATATCAGTATATGTGAAACCGCCGATGCTAGGTTCTTCATCAGCGATAATGTCGATGCTATCCAGAAACGGTTGGACATGGTATTTCTCCACGAAGCTTGTGATCTCCGCAAGTGCTTTGAAGAAGTTCACGAGTTTGCGAATTTGTGCTTTGAGGGTCACGAGTGCTTCAATGCATTTCGTCAAAATGACTTTGATCTCGGTCTTCCGGGAAGCAGGGCTTCCATTAGTCTAGGTTTACAACCACGGGGTGGTGCGAGCGTATGGAGCATGACTGGGTAATACACACCATCGTGATATTGTCACCTTTAAGCTTACTCAGCTCTCCGGCAATCTCTGCCATACTCCTGGTAACGTCGGCATATTTATCAGAGGCCTTTAGATAGTTTTCCTGAGATGCCTCATAGATGTTCTGCGAGGTTCTGAGCCTTTCAGCAGCCCTGTTCAGAATAGCACTTGCCAGAGCTCCCTTTTCACTTCCGGATATTAAATCATTACCCCGATTCACGAGCGGTGGCTATCTCTTAGTCAGTACTATTCTCAGTAGCCAGAATACCTTCAATCACGATTTCCACTAACATGACTCCAGTGGTTGGGAGCAGAAATAAAATACAGGTGCGGTCTTCGAGTGAGAGAGAGGTTTTGAGGACTTACACGTGTGCGGCTTGTAGAGCTTGCAACCGCATCAAGCATCGTCACAGCTATGGACGCGTCCTCCACGCTCTTTTGCCACTCCCGGACCTGTGGTGAGTCCGGAGCAGGGGGCTGCCAATTCATACTAGTGCCATTTGCACACTTTTCGACTTGGGTGGCGGTCTAGGAATCAGGGTCAGCGTGCTCAAGTGATTAATTTCACAGGATGGTAGTGAGGATTCTCGAAGTTATCTGCCAGCTAAGAACATACGGAAATACTACAATCATACCCTGATACACTCCTCGATAGCCTTTTCAAGCATAACACTCGGCTCCTTCCCACTGGATTTGAAATTCCTCTTTGAAAACCCGAGCATTTCATTACAGTACCTCAACCCAGTCCTTGGATCTCCTCTCTGCTTAACACTTTCCCAGTCGATGCCATTATCAGGTCCTTCATTCAATATAGCCAAAAGTGTACTAACCGGACCTTTAACCATCGTGACTATTGTGTATGCCGGATCGCTATAATCGGGGGGTTGAACTTGTGGCTCGGGGGCTGCTGTCCCGCTTGCTGCTGTGGAGGTCCCTGAACCACCCTTACCGGGATGAAGAATATTTTTAAACATGTCGAAACCGGCCTTCACCTTCGCCACGGGGTTAATGTTACTGGCTATGGCAGGGATGAAAGTATTGAAAGCGCCGTTGACTGTGTCGCACAATCCACCGACAAATTGCTGGCCGATAAGATCCCAGCCTGCCAGAATATTTGGATCAGGGTTCTTAGATACCACATGAAGCAAATGAAGATCATGGCTGGTTACTCACCGGATGGGTAGTTATCCGACGCTTGCTGGTACGCTTGCTGCGAAGTCCTGAGAGTGTCCTTCAGGGTGTCCACGGCCTCAGCCGTGGCGCTCCTGGCTTCCTCCGTCATTTCATACTGGCACTGTTTGGCCATCAGTTGAACCTCATTTGCGTGTTGCTTGGCCTTAGTGGTGGACTCGTTCTCAATGGTGACCTCGTGGAGCTCACACACGTAATTGAGCCAATCACTGAACTTTTCGTCCATTGCCAATGCCGTAGCCGCACAATCGTCCGCACTCCTCTTCAACATTTTCATATTAAGTTTCAACTGCTTCTTGGCTTGTTGCCCATCCTCGAGACAACCAATGATTTGGTTCACCTAAGGAATCCCGCTCCTTAGCATTCGGCCCAGAGGGATTACGGATGGTATGAGAGGAAATTTCTGCGGGGGGGGATAAAGGTATGGAAGGGAGGCCCACCGTCTTGAATACTCTGGTCGACACCATCTGGATGTGGCTCATTTGTGGCTTCGCGTACAGGAAGGCCTGAGAGCCGATATTACCACACTGGACAAGATTTGCTCGTAGTGAGATATGCCTGCCGTCAAAGAATCAGCTATTCTTCGGGTTTCCTTTCGATCCCCCCCCCCCGAGAACACATGGGGGAATAAAAAAACACTGTCGAAACAAATCGCTTACGAGAGAAACTTAAACCCATTCGCCGGGGGATCTAGAGTGACCGTGATTCCCACAGGGGATGAGGCGGCAATGTAGCATGCCCCAATGAGATTAACTGCCATCGGAGATGCTCCCAGTAGCTCTTCCCAGTTGTATTGGAAGATGAGTGAGTTTTTAGTTTCATCAATGTACTCCCCAACGACATTCTCTTTTTCAGCCTCCTTGATCTGGAGTTCTTTGTAGCTTTGGAGTGCTTTCGCCTTTTCGCTCTCAGAGAGGCCGGTAGTTGCAGTCCTAACCAGGTCAGTTGAGTCGCTCATTGTGAGATTGTGTAAATTGAAATGGATGTTGAGAGTTGCGCTCTGCCGTGGTGGAGTAATGGTCGGGGGGGGGGGGGGGGAGCGGGGCTCTCTATACTTATCAAACACTAGAGCCCCATAACACTGCTGCGAAATCACACCTGCTAAATGCGTCAACTGCAACGGCAACCACCCCCTCCTACCCCAGCAGGAAACCCACCACTCAACCAACCAACCCTCAGGCCAGGATGGACATCACACAATCCACCCCACCAACCCACCTCAAGCCCTAACTCATACATCGGACACCGCAGTTAAGTACTTCACCATCTCCTTCTTTTCTTTTGTTAGGTTAGCACTATACAACTGGCGGAGAACGAATCGTTGGGGATAGGTTTTCTTTACGCCATAGTATACGAGAATTATGTATCCAGAAATAATAATTGATATGATTCAAAAATAGAAAAATAAAAAAAGAGTGTCTTAGTCCCCCACACCCCCCATAATCCAAACTCGGAGCGCCGAGACCTGCGCCTAGACCTGCAAGAGTGAAATATAGACCTTGACTTGGCGCACTTAAAGGTTTCGGTAAATCCCTTGGCGAAAAATGACTAAAACACCCTATTGTATTTGAGAAACCTGGGTTAGTTGCACCATTGATGGTTCTTTGCATGGCAGAGCTTTTGGCGAAATCAATACGTACCAGCGTTACTGTCACGGCCGAGATTCACCATTTCTACCACCTGGCTGAAGTAACATTAAGAGAATGTACCCACCAGGTATAGTCGGGGTAGAGATTTTGGTCACTATTGCAACACAAAATTTGTATGGGAACACTATATAAAATCAGAACGCCCGAACCATCACTTCCATCTTAAGATAACTTTCAACTGTCCTTGCAGAGTTGGAATTTTCTTTTGATGAGGTTGGTTAACTAGTTGTTTCGGGCGGCCCAACATGGCTACTTTCTTAAGTAAATACTATACCCAGTATGCGCACGCGATAAGGTGCAAAACCTGTGTGTGCGCACGCATACGGATACCGTTTCTCTTTGGTGGGATCCGTCAACACGGCCAGGTCCACTTTGCTTTCGCATATCGAGAATATGCGAGTAGGTCGTCACTCAGTCCCGCCGTTATCCCCCACCTTGTTGGTTAGTGCCTTTTTGATCAACTGTCTCATTCAACAGACTGTGATTGCGATTGCCGCCGAATAGATAGATTCGGCCAATTCTGCAGGAGACGGCGATGAGCCAATAGAGTACTCTAGAGAGGTTTGGCCTTGCTTGCAACCGCTTGTGCGCTGATCCGATCAAGGACCGCATGCAGAAAAACACATTCAGAGAAACCCGAGGCCAACCATCAATTCTGGTCATTTTGCGGCTCTACGACGTCGGGAAATGTGTAGTCATAATGCATCCTTATCATGCCTCCATATAATGCATCGGCGAATGCATCCCCAGTCCCACGTACGATTTTACTGCTGACATTACTTGAGAGTCAGAGATAGAATTTACAAAAAATACATTGTCGGGATCGAACCTGGAGCATTAAGCTTGAGAATCCCGCATTTTACCGTATAAGCCATCAGTGGATATAGTCCGATAGTAAATTGAGACATAACGAATGAAAATATGTAGGGAAAAGTCAATAATGCATCGAACGTACGAGTTTACACAGCTCACGACAGCTTATGCGTCAATTGATGCATTTACTTGATACACGTACGCAGGCAACGCATCCACTGATGCATTTCGCATTTCCCACCGTGGTAGAGCGGGGTGTTAAAAAGAATTGGTGCGTGGCCTAAAATATCTATTTGCCTGAAAACGTGGCGATGAATTAAGCCTGGGATTTCAATTTCATGGCTAAAAGGAATTGCTCCCAGAAATACAGCCCTGTCTTACAAACGCTTGAAGAGTATTAAAACCAAAAATCTCCGGACATGATAGCCTTCAGGTTCAGTTTCTCCACCTTTTGGTGTAGCTCCCAACTCAAAAGTAGCCCTGTAGTGTCCTCGGACCTTACTTCATCCATAATCATTAATGTCTTGTTCTGTAGCCTATTGTCAATCAACCCATCCTCACCCAGCGTATCTAAAATAACCCCTAAGATCTCTGCCTTATCTGTCACGTAGCTTGCATCCTTCGCCTTACTGTGCAAGTTTGCTGTGATGACAAATAGCTTCCGCATCGTTATCTTCAGCGCGACGAGCTGCTTCTCCGTTTCTTGCGACATTTTAAGTAGGTCATTGCAACTTTCCTCAAGACTCTTCATGTCATTCAGGGTATCCGAGTAGATGTCCATTTCGCATGTGGCTGTCCTAATGTTGGATTCTGTTTTTGCGATGTCGGATTCCCACTTTTCGACATTGTGCTTTTGATCACTAATGGTGTTGCGGAGCTGATTGATGGAGTCGTCGAGATCATCCTCATGCCCGGCAATTGCGTCAACGATGTTGATGATGGCCCCTACAGGGGGAACAATCCACGAAAAAGCCTTCTGCAATTCCCCCCACTCGGCCGTTTAGCTGGCCAGTTTCCTCAACTGATCCTTTCATGGGTAGGGATGAAAGGCTTACCACATGTCGAAACTCCCTGCGCGCACGCTCTGTGTCACGTAGCTTCCCCACGCTCGTTGAGAAGGAGTTTCGAGCTGTCTCAAGACTCCAGCGAGCCTGATCCAGGCTGTCTTGTTGAATTCTCCTCGCTTCGCGGGCGGCACCTATTTTATCCCATGCGTCCGTCTTTCCATCTTCGACAGACTTGATGAGTTTCGCAATTTCTACACTACGACACTCCATCATCTATTCTCAAGGAGCGTCAGTTACCTCTCTCACCAGCTGGATAGCACCCGAGTCATGGAAAACAGACCTCCTCTGTAACCCTCGACATGACATTGACACCTTCAATACTGACTAGCTCGGCTTGCATGGCGGCGCTTTTGAGATCCTCGCAGATCAACTCCAGTTCCAGGACCTCCGTATTGCCGTCAGTTCTAGCATCGTAATCGCCCCGGATGCAGACTGCAAGTTTGTAAAGTACATCGAAGGCTATGAGGGTGTAATCCACAACTTGGTCGTGGTACTGCTTAGAAACCTTGGGACCACGTTCTGAGAAGTCCCGGATCTTGGTGGAGATTTGATTTCGTTTCTGTCGAATTTCGTCGATTGGAGTCACCATGTTGCTAGTCGGTGATGTGGGTAAAGCGACAGCAGCTTAGTGACGGTTAGAAGTAAAATGTAGCTGTTTGGCGTGAGATGGATGGATGATGGTAAAAATCGCGCTGGAGCATTGGAACTGACTTATACCCCCCCCTACCCCCTGCGGACGCCAGTACAAATCTCAAGCCGACGGCGCGCGGGGGGAGAAGCGCACATCCGGGATGGAACAAGCGAGCCAACCTGGCCTAGCCGAGTTCAACCAGTCGGTAAAAACGCCAAGACCCCTAAGACCACCAGCCGAGCCCAGAGGAGATAAAGACACACGCAAACCAGAATTTCTAGTACCCTCAATGAACCCAGTGGTGTATCGGTTTAATAGTATAAGCCGGTTTGGGCGCTAATCATAGTGGTTTACTTGGTGCAGTTTCGACATTTCTACCCGATGGTTCAACGGGAAGAGACTCCATTTAAGTTCAAACCGTATTACGGAATTAGCCGGATCCCAATCATTGTGCATCACTCGAAATAAAGACAACCTATCTACGACAGGAAAACGGACATTGTCTAGGATTCAGTTTGGCAGATGGGTGAGGGCAACGCAGGGGCCAGGAATCTTCATATCGTTTAGCGAAACTATAAATTACATAATTAGGCTCAGTATTTGCACCATAGTAAATGTAATACAAACTGTACAAAAATCTGAGGAATGCCGTTGGTGCAGTTTGTGATTTGAACTAAATGACAATGGTAGAGTCGAACCAGTTTGAACCATTGGATTGATTGAGTAAGCTATAACTGCGTTGGCAATATAGACCTTATCTTAGGGAGACTTAACCATATGCAAATTTCCTACACGCTCGTCATACGTGTCCATGTCCGCCTGTAATAGGTAAATATCATCATGTCCAACCAGAACAGCCCCTCCGTCCACTAATACCCCTCCGAGGAATTCCCCCCAAGCTTTTAGGTTTAATATCCAATGAGATACGTACAGAACCCCTTGCGGCTCTAGCCCCACCTCTAAACTGCACACTCAGCTACATGTACAGTCACTCATCAAGTTGATCAGTGCGCAATCTGGCTTACCCGATTTGCGGTTAAATTGAGGGACTAAAATGTATCTATATAATTTTATCCAGTGAGTAACAGAGAATAAAAATACTATAAATGCCTAATGTTGATTTTGATCACCCTTGACTATTGCTGTGTTGAGGTTTTGAACATTTCAGTGGGCACTTGATTCCTGACTTGAGCCACATGTACATGCCGAATCACGAACACTTTTGATGAGTGGCTGTAGATGCATTAGTCCAACCCATCAATTGCTGTGTTTTTTAGCTCCCCAACTCACCATCAATGCGTCCCCCAGCTTATTGAATCCATGATAAGTCTTATATTTTGATAGAGGAGTTCCGTAATTTTGGGTGAGTGATTATGGTGGTTATTATTTTCGCCATAACCTACGATTTGCAAGCGTGTATGAGGTATCAATCAATCAATGAAAGACTGGTAGTTATTTTTATGTAGGGTTAGGGTTTATTACTCCTAATGGTTTCCCTTATATGATAGCTACATGTAAATTTATCGATTCCCTTATACATTACCGGACATATATTCTATGATGCGTGAAACAACGAGTTTCTTGATGTATTTTCCCAATCGTGTATACCACGATTGCAAACGATTCGATTTAATCACATGTAATCAAATTACTTAGTACAGACACACTAGCAGTGGCCAGCTCTCGACCGCGAGTTGCAGTTAACTTTCCTTTGGAAAGGTAAGTGCTTCTCTGCTATAGTTTCCGCCCTCCGGGGATATTCTATTTTCCAATAGCTCTTTAATAACGGTAGTCAGACTAGGCTAGAGCGATACCCAGAGCCAAAGCCTTTTGACCAAGAAAGGTTGTACCATTGTTCTGGCTCGATCCCAGCTTTCCAGCCGACTGTTTTGCTGGATGGAAACTTGCAAACGCTTTTGTCGTCAACCACTCAAAACGTTCTAACTCTGGCTCCGGCCTGTTTTGCCCCAGTCCTTTGGGGCGGGGTTCACCTCTTTCTATTCAGTTCACCCTTTCTTTAATGTATCCTTATATTTGGTTGCGCGAGCTGCAGACAACATTTGATGGATCTTGCTTTGTCAACTACCATGCAGTTATAATACTAAAAAATGGTATGGATTCGCTACGTTGTTTCCGTTAATATACCATTAATGCAGTAGGAATACTGTATTACTACGGTGTTCTTTTTGAAATGCCAGTCTGATTCCGTATTATTTGCTAAATCCCGTATTCGTGCGGTGCTGGTTTCACCCATTTTTTCGCACTGTAATCCCTGTCATTCTCCGAGACCGACCAACCAAACCGCCTCGAAACTCTTAGTATGTGTCTCAAGTACTTTTGAGACATGTGGTATTGAAGTACATTAGACACCATGACCTCGTACATTTTGACCTAAATCCCTATCCACCATACCTGTCCCTCCGTACCAGGCAGGGAATATCAGACCCCCCTGTGATGTGGAAGATCAGGTATGAATGCGTCCATTTCTAACGGATTGTCCGCAAGATCACCGAATTTCTACTATCGGTCAAATAGCAGTACCACAACGCACTCGCTGAGCTTGATCACAGCAAGGGAGGTTTCAAAACAATCTTGTTCCTGTATTTGCCCATCCTATTAGATGGGGTGTCGAAATAAACCCGAAGGAATCAGAACATATTCTGCCGTGCAACCCAAAAACCATTATCTATGTAAAATTGCACAGCGGTGGTGGTAATAAGTCATCAGGCGGAACGCCAAAACACGCGTTTGCAGGCGAAATTGTGGCTACGTCGTACGATGACTTATTACCCACCTCTGTACTTAACCTAAGACCACCCCTTTGGGTTTATGTACCCGAAACCATATTGTCCTTGCCCTTTGTAACATTCAGATTTCCAACAGAAAAACTGTATGTGTCCCCACCATTAACCACACAGAAATAATTAATTTTTGAATCTTAAAAGCTGTTCTATAGATACTAATCTATCGCTTGATGAAGTATTTCACCTATCAAATCAACTTTGGGGTTGTTGCGGTTGGCGTGTCGTGCCCGACTCGTATGTTTTTGTTTTTGGTTGCCCTGTACCATATATGAAACGATATTCAAGTAAAATAATAAAAAAAGAACTGTTCTGGCGTAAGACCCTAACCCTAGGGATAAAATTGTTGCGCTTATGGGGTGTTTGGCGCTTCCACAGAACAGCTAAATTTATAAAAATAAGTAAACCCGTGATAGCGCATGAGATTTGGTTAGTTCACAGCTTTGGGGTTGAAAATGCATTTGGGTTTTTTCTTTTTCTTTTTTTTAATTTAATAATTGCATGCAGATCGTAGTCTATGGCAATACCACAACCCCAAAACTACATGTACCCTACTAACTTCTGGCCGCACCCAGTAAAGGGAATTCAGCAAGCTAGTACTCTTCCGGCGCCACTATCTAATTAAAGGAAAAATAACAGTAAAAACAATGCTGGTTCGCAAAACGTTCTCTCTCTACTATGTCGGGAAATGTGTAGTGATAATGCATCCTCATCATGCCTCCATATACCTCATCATGCCTCCATATAATGTATCGGCGGATGCATCGGCGGATGCATACCCAGTCCCACTTTACGATTTTACTGCTGACATTGCTTAGAGTCAGAGATAGAATTTAAAAAAAAAACATTGTCGGGATCGAACCTGGAGCATTAAGCTTGAGGATGCCGCATTTTACCATGTAAGCCATCAGTGGATATATTTCAATGGTAAATTGAGACATAACGAATGAAACTATAAGATTTGCATGTAAGGAAAAGTCAATAATGCATCGACTGTACGAGTTTACACAGCTCACGACAGCTTATGCGTCAATTGATGCATTTACTTGACGCGCGTACGTGGGAAATGCATCCATTGATGCATTTCCCGCCGTGGTAGAGTCTGTCACAATTTGTATCTTCTCTTTCCCTCTGAACCCTCCGAACAAGTACTTTCCGTTGTACTTTGCTATCCCCTCTATATCCTCCGGTCTCACATCTTCCGCGTATTTGACAACTGCCGATTTCGACAATTTACAGTTCGGCTTTGACAGTTGCAGGTCGCAAAATTGACATGATACTTGAATTATTTAGTAGATCTCGACCATCATTAATGGTGACGAGATCGAGACATATAAGGAAGGGCTGATGGAGTTCCGGTACCCTGTGCCTATACCCTCATCAATCAAAATTGACGGTTCGTCAAACCACTATTGCAGGCGACGAGCTGTCAATCATCGGAATCGACAGTTGTCAAATACATACTTACGTTCTAATAATACACATGTCCTCAAATTCATTTGGGTAGTAACCACGTTGAGATAGAAATATTTCTACTCACCGCCACACTCCCGGGAGTGCCTCTAAAGGTACCTTGAGAGTGAGAACTTGTCCAAAGCTTTGTTTCCCAATTTCATTTTTTTTGTTATCGTTTGATCCATTAACTGTCCTACTAGAGCCTGTCACAAACGCTCATCATGTCACAGTGCTTGGCGCGAACCCCGCGCCTGCACCTGTGGGTACCTGCATATGTGCAGTGCCCCACCATCCGAATCCGTGCGGCAGTGCAGTGATCGACGGTGGGTCCTTCTCTACGGGTAGAGTGTACATATGCAGTCGGACCTGCAGCTCGCTTGGCTGCGGGGTAAAAGTGGGGCGGCCTGGTCCACACAGGACCCGAAAACCCAAGCGCGTTACTCCAATCTAAGCCCGCATGCTTTAAGGCACGCGCCACGCGCCCCGTATGTAATCAACCAGACTCCGCAGTAACTTTATTTGCTGTACGCGCGCGCATTATTCTGATGCTTCAAGAGTTGGGGAATGCACCAGCGAGATCATTTTCTTGGCACCTGCGCAGGGCCAGTTTAGCAGATGGGGCTTCCCCGCGAGATGCACCGAGCCATTATTATTCACGAGGTTGGCCTGCTCCCGAGGCTGATTTAGTTCATCACTCATCAATTCCCAACCAAACACAAATTCTCATTGTTTCAAACACGCAAGATCCTGACAAGGAAGAAAATAAATGGGTGGGTGAATAAATATATAAAAATCAAACACCTACGCTCCGTTGTGTATAGATGGTGCCCAATCCAGCACCTTCCCGCCAGCCTCCCCTTACCCCTGGACTTCACAACAGCATCATGCAGCGCCTTCGCCGCCCCACACCCCTTCAAGGTCCGGATATGACGGTGACAGGTGTATGCCCGGAGGCCGACAGTGACGAGATACCCGCAGTAACGGATATTTCTCGCTTGGTGGGATACTGCCAAGGTCAGTCGCCGCTGCCTGTGGGAGCGCTGGAGGGATGTGGCGTCAGCCTGGATTCGATGGAGATCGTGAAAGCTCTTTTGAGCGCCAATCCAGCAGCGCGAGTGACCTCGAGAAAAGTGCTGGGGTATCCTTGGTTGTTGCGACCTCAGCAAACCCTTAGTCTCGGAGCTGGTTCCATTGCCCCTAAACCATTCGGTGAAGCCTTATATGCGGAGGACGATGTGGCGGACGATGTGGCGGACGATGTGGCGGACGATGTGGCGGACGATGAGGAAGACAGTGAGGGGCGCATGTATTGCTACCGCATGTAGGTGAGGTATTGCGAGTTAGTAAAATGCGATCGCGGGAGCAGCGTGCGGGAATGGATTCACCTAGATTATGTTGGCTTCCTGACGGCGCCGAGGGGCAAGGGTATGTCTCTCTCTATTGGACTTTGTTTTGGTAGGGGGTGTGTGTTGATGTGAGTTGTAGCGAAATGTTATTGTAGTGAGTGTAAGGAAAAGGGGTACCGTGCGCAGAGGAGGAGTCGTAGGGCTTAGATAGACCACAGCTACCGCCCTGGCTGAGTCGGCTTAGGGCCCCGCCGGAAGAGCTCGCGCTACCAGGATACTATTCACACAGAGCAACGGTGTGGTACTAATGTAATGGCGGGGAAAACTGTTTCAGTGTTTTCGTTCTCTAAATTCAGAATATATAGTGGATGTTCCGGCTTTCCTATTAGCGCAGGGTGGTGGAGTGCAAAGGATAAGAGCGGGCAGGGGAATTTGGGTATGTTCTAGTTCACCTGACGATACCGTCTATTCCGGCACCAACCGTATGTGCTAGTTCATTCAAGAATATTGATCGTCAGACTGGCTTAACCTTGGGTGGACGCACTATTCATTGAGGGATATCAATGAATGTCGTTCAATCAATCATCTCTCTACCACGGCGGGAAATGCATCAATTGATGCATGCATTGCCCACGTACGCGCGTCAAGTAAATGCATCAATTGACGCATAAGCTGTCGTGAGTTGTGTAAACTCGTACCGTCGATGCATTATTGACTTTTCCCCGGATATTTTAATTCATTATGTCTCAATTTACTATCCAACAATATCCACGATGGCTTATATGGTAAAATTCGGGATTGTCAAGCTTAATGCTCCAGGTTCGATCCCGACAGTATATTTTTTTTAAATTCTATCCCTGACTCTCAAGTAATGTCAGCAGTAAAATTGTAAAGTGGGACTGGGGATGCATTCGCCGATTCATTATACCGATACATTATACCGATACATTATACGGGGGCATGATGAGGATGCATTATACTACACATTTCCCGACGTACTAGAGTCTTATACCATGTAAAAGTAGATAAGATTTCATCTCTCGGGCGAAGAAGTATCTCCCAGCGAACGTGGCAGGCATTGTCACCTACTGTACTGGTATAAACATCTTACATTCGTTGGAGTGTCTCCTAGGGTGGGTACAATCCCGAAAAGATAAATTACCATTCATACGCGCTGACCTATGTTGCCCGCATATGGGGATGAAATTTGCAAATAACAGTAGACGTAATTGGATGAAGTAGCCGATCAAGGAGGTACATCATCCTACACAATATCATGACACAAATCTAACGCAGGGGCGATCGGGGGTTGAAGAAGAAAATTCGCCAAGGCGGAAACAGTAGGATGAATCTTATCTACTCCTGAATGGGGGGTTCTCTTTGCAATCGTTCTTGAGTTGTTTGTATTCCGATTTGGTTAATTGGACTCAATAACTTCGAGACCGAGGGTGCCAAGGTTTGCGGAGGCGGCTGTAGTTACCTACAGGTGTACGGTCACACACAGTCAAAATTACAACCCTTGCCCTGACATGAGTCTTGGCGCCACGAGTGATATACCGTGACCAAGTGTTCGAATCAGGGAGAGCGGCGTTAACTATTAGCGTGTCAAAGTCTTGGGTCGAGTGATCTCCCGTGATTACTGAACTATGGTATGGATGCCAAGCTGACATAGAGTCGCATAGACCGTCTCAGGTGGTATGGGACTGTGGGACAGATGGTGGCTCCGTGCTGCACCGCTCTCGGGCAGGGTGTTGAGGTGGGGCGAGGGTGGCTTTTTTGCCGGTGTAGTGGTTCCTGCCAGGAGTGATATCGTGTGATTACGTATATGGACGGGATTGTAAATTAGCGTTAGAGCTAGTGTCAAGAGTGAAGAATGGCGGTGGGGTGGGAAGTGGCACCTTTGGCGTCATTTTGCTGCGGCGCACTCCGGGCGGTGTTAGGCGTTGGGCGTTGGTCGGCGTGGAGATTGTTGTGGGAGTCGTGGTCGCGTAATTTGAATACTGGTAGAGCTGCCCGGTAGCTCCCAATGAATTGCAGTAAAGGTCCGTGAGTTGGGCCTTCAGTTGGTGTTGTCGTCTTGGGAGAGGGGACCAGGGAAAGGACTCGGTAATGAGGAATAGGTCGAGGAGAGAGGGGGAAGAAAAGAAAGCTCCTCTTCTTATCTCCTCTAGGCATCGAGACACTAATAATTACTTAGTTTTTATGGTGTGGACGGCGCCAAATAAGTATTCACGCCAAGCCTCCAGCCTACTTGTGCCAAGCTTAATCACTAGATGCTCGCTAAGCGTCTGTGAGGCTCTGCGCCGAGCCCGCGCTATCTTACTACAGTGTCTCCCCCCCCGCTCCCAATACACAACACACACGCGATCAACTAACCTACATACAACACAGCAGGCCGAACCTCCTTCACCCACTCACTCTGATCCCCCAAATATGCCACGAGTCGCCCCGCGCCGGTGCCGACACTTGATCTGGCTCGGTGCTGGTTGTGGGTGGTCGGGTGCGTGGTTGTTTACCGGACCGATGGCCGTGCAGCCAAGGTGGATACGATAGAGCTCGGTGCTCGTCAGTGCTGGGGGCTCCAAGGCGGTGGAGAATATATCATAGAGGTCAACCGTTCCAGCCCGTTTTTAATATACTTCTTTTTACTGTAGCCCGCGTCCGTTTCCAAGTTCTATCGGGCCCGCAAGTTTCTTTATCGATGATCTTTCTCATTTCGTGCAATTTTCATGAGTGGCATAGATAGAGCGAGCCGGAGTAGGAGCGACTAAGTGAAGCAACTTGGTAGTAGGCCATAATTACATCAGGATGAGAAGTGCCGGGTCTACATCATTAATGTGGTTTGCCGAGAAAGCAATCAAGGGTGACGACGGGTTGCTCCAAGGTTGCTGAAGAAAACTGAATGTATATACATAGAAGTATTATTTTGATGTCTACTAACTATTTTTGTCCTGTTTTACGGCTATCTAGTGAGAGTATTGTTTCAGAGAGGTCGTTGACTGGTAGTGTAAGCTTCATCGACTTTACCAAATTTTCCTTTATATCTATTATATAACTTCCGAATTCGGAAAGGACATACTGAACAGAACCTCTTATATGTGCCTGGCTCTATATATCGTATTTTGATACCTATAACCTCTTTTTGCGGGGTTAGGTTGCTTTCCCGGCGGTGATCGCTTTCCCGGTGAAATACGTTACACATGTCTACTAACTATTCACAGTGGCATGTTGTCGATTCTCGTCTATCAATCCCATACTCATGGCTTGCAAGATTCATGTGTCGAAGCCGTCTTTGTATTAGGGTAAAAAATAAGCGTTCCGTATGAGGTCCGGATGCACGCTCAATCCTCGGCGACATACCATGAAATCTGCCAAGTGCTTCTATAGACAAAGGAAACAGCGGGAGTAAAGAAAGGTATGGTCCTCCAACACCGGAATTAATCTCGCCGCAACAGCCCCTTGGAAATCAAAAAAAAGAGAAATCTGACAATCACTGTAACCTCCCATGTTCCATATGTACTCCCTGGAGTGTAGGTCTGAGCTAGCCAGTGTGTTTTATTCTCAGTATCCGGCCTAACTGGGGGTATTTCTCGCAAATAGTGGAAAGGTAAAGAAACGATGTTAGTAAGTAGACAAATATAATAACGGCTGTCTCAATCTCGCCGTCTTCCGTTATTCGACCACAAATTGTAATTTTTCTCTCCCTTCCCCATTTCGTATCCAAGAACCTTTCATGCGGAAGCTTGACGACCCCTGTTTTCTGCTTAATGCTCCCTACTAGTTCCACCTCTCTTTGACCCTGGCCTAAAACTATAATTGCCTGATCCTCCCTATGGCAATGCTATGCCCAACCTTGAAGTGTGTATTGTTTTTTGTTGTTGCTATTCAACTCGCAGAGTTCTCTTTTTATCTGTTCTGCCTGGGGGTGGTTGTGGGTTAGTATCATGACTTGTATCTTTGGAGTTTGTGGAGCTGGAGTACAATCAGGTACGACGTCGATCAGACCGCAACCATCGACCGGAATCCCGTCATCGACCTGAGCGGCGGATCTTTAAAACGGGCAAATACTCAATCATTAGCTTTACCACTATAAACCACTCAAGGGCCAGGCTACGCACCGGATGAGCCAACTTTTACCTCCGGTCATGGAAAAGCGCTTATCGCTACAGATTAAGTTGTTGCCAGGGATCTCTGCTTGCCCTTGGCTGCCTTCCTCAAGCAGACAGAGCTGCCCCTCGTTTCTCATAATCCAGTTCCCGTCCTCGTCGTACTCAAGGCTCCAGGAATCGTATTCGTCATATTTTTGCTTTTCGGAGGCTTGAACAGTCGAGACATCATCGTCGCCCTCTTCAACTTGCAATACCGCTCCCGTAAGCCTATTCTTCACAACCCATGCTAAATGCGCAGTTTCTTTGCCATCCCAGGAACCGGGATTCAAAATCTTGTGAAAGCACCATTGAGTCCCCCAAGCCTCACGGTATTGGGGAGGCACTTGAGTGGGCGGAGGTATAAGAGTAGGTGGGTTCGTGTTGTAGTCGTGGGAAAGAACGTGCCCTGTAGATCTGTTCATTATACGAACCCAGCCAGGAGGGATGGCAACAACGGGCTTGAGAAATTCCCAGCGCTGAGTGGCAAATTCAACATCTCGATCATCGGTGCAGAGACTGGCCGCCTCACCGGGATCTTCGGCAGGCAAGAGCTCTAGTACGCCCCCGTAGCCTATGCTGACTATGTTGTAGCATATACTGTGATACGCCAGTATAGCGTCAGCGCATCGCATCGGACCAAAACCACAGCCACCTAGTATAGAAGTACAGTATATAGAATGAAAGAAATAGGGCCTCATGCTTAATTCGAAATATAATTAACCAGGAGGAATAGTCACCTTTCATCATCCTCGGTAAACCTCTCAATCGTCCATCTTTGCCATAACCCGCCAACATTTTTCAAAAGCACAAAGTCTCCTTGGGTGCATTCCAGAGCTTGCCCAGTGCCAGTTTTGGTGATCGTATATGAGTTAATATGCTCCTGGTAAGGAATAGGTTCAATCCACCAGATCTGCTGATAGCGATAGACGTTCTCATCCCGGCCCCTCACTACCACTGTCGACCCCTCTCCATTGTCAAACTCATCACATGAGGTATGAAGCACAAGGGACTCCTCTTGATTGCGGATTATGTAGGCGCCAGCCCGCAGTCTCTCAGACATTGTTGATGTATCACGGTAAAGTGGTTGGAAGTGATGTATGTACGTCCAGTCTGAAAAGGTGTTTGTGTTTGGATTTGAGAGTGAGACATTTCACTATGTAATCGTGGCGGACCATCAAAAATTATAATCCCTCAGGGGTTTCCAAATGATCAATGGTACCCGGAATGAATGAAGAATGTGGTCAATGGCCTGTATAGTTTTGTTATTTTGAATCTTAACATTAAAGGTAACATTAACGTTATCGGTTCGCCACACTGCACACTGGCATTCAACCAAATCACGAACACTTTTACAGAGTGGCTATACAGTTATAGGTAGAATTATTGCGGAAATGTGGCGTTGGAAAATCGCCCTGCTCTCGGCGTGATCGTCGGTCCCTGTTTCCGCAATAATTCTACCGAGAACTGTATGAAGTCTCCTACATCGGGCAAGCCATACAACATCCCTCTTGTCCTTGACAACACCCTTCTCAACGCCGCCAAGACTTGACGAAGTGCGGGGTCACTACACAACCAAAGACTTTGCTTTGGCTTCATTTAGCTAAGGCTGGTCCCAACTACAGAGATCCGGTCTCTCCTTCACTGGAACTGGCCAACTACCCCTCAAACACGATCTTCTCTCTGCCTATGAGGCCAAACATTCTCCTCCTTTCTCTTCCCTTGGGGACTGCCTCCTTCTTCGGGCCCTTTAATGGATCCTCCTGGCTGCTCCCCTGTTGAGTGGAGCCCATTCTCCTCCTCCTCTTCGGTCTCCTCTTCTCTAATGAGGCCTTCTTCTCCATTTCAATTCTTGACACCGGCTCAGCCCGACGGGGAGGAGTCTCCCTTTCGATATTGCACTGCATTCTATCGCGGACCTAGACTTATCTTGAGCGGTACGGCTATCATTAGGCATTTGGTTACTCTTCCCCCTTCCCCCGTCGCTCCCGATCCGCGCCGTCTGCTCCGTAAGAAGACTTGCGGTTGGTATCAGACCATAGATATTATAACAAGGAGCCGGGCGGGTAGATAGGAGGAGTTTGTTCACGCCATAGATTTGTACCTCCATGCGATATTCATGTATGTACCCAGAAATAATAGAAACTGTGATTTAAAAAAGAAAAAGGCAAGCCATACAACAAGCGCACCCACCCATTACGTTGATGTGTGCCAAGCCTGCCAAGCCGCGAGGCTTTGAAGCACTTCTCTTAATTCGACGATGATATGGCGGGGACACCTTGAGCCGGGGTATGCGACATGCGGTCCTGAAATTAAAAGTATATTAATCTGGTTCTCTCACTGATTAACTACCCTGGTTATTCAGTTAACTGCATGCGCCATCCCCCATCAACATCGTCCGCGACATTCATCTCGGACCCCTCACTCTGATAACTCCGCCCACAGAACAGCTAAATTAATCTTGACGCTGTGGATAGAGCAGGTATAAACTAGTCGAATAACAGAGAGATAATGAATTTAGTGGGTGGTTGTCGAGTGTACCAGCTTCGAAAAACTGTGCTCCGGCTCAAGGTGTCCCCAGCCATACAAGTTTCTGAGATGCAAGGCTATCCAAACAGAGCTCTGTGTTGTGATTGTGATGACGATGATCTGAAACCAAGGTGGAGGGCGAGTGAGAGCTGGCTATCCCTTGGCGGATGAAACTGTGGAATTCGCAGCCTGCCTTTTCGAGGTAATAATAACTCAAGCAGGTATCTAACATTGATTTTTGATTGGCTCTATGGTTATTCCAAACTATTAAGGGCCTGTACAGTTGCACTCAAATATGGGATATCCGACCTAAAAGGCATATTTGTTACCAAATGTCAAGACCCCCTCTCTGTTAGGCTACATATGACGACATATGGGTGCAAACGAACGAGTTCTAAGAGCAACGCCAATACTCAACTCAGTGCGTGCACAGTCCAGGGTGCGAATTTGAGAATTCCATCCATCCAAGGGATACTCGTTTTTCTAACCTCTGTCCCAGTCTCTAGATTTGGTGCGCGGAACGCAACCATCTCAGAGTCTGGTGAAATTGAGAGCCTAATGACCAACAAAAGAAAGTTTTCATAAAAACACACGATTCCCTCGTACTTTTCACATTTTCCACACGAGCCCTGGTTGTTGAGTTATATGCCAGAAAGTCTCCATTTTAGAATGATTTTGGCCCTTAACTTCACCAGGCTGGTGTCGATCCCAGGCTTTGTGCGAGTAGTAAGTTGTGCTTACATCAGCACACAAATTCTTCCCTTCTTAAAAATCCAAAATCATACTACTACCTATGTAGGCACAACGGGCTTAGCCACGCAATTTGAATGATGGATGAAGTCTGAGGAACTTTTACACATCCTCACTCAAAAAATCTAAACATTTAACTAAAAATACAAAAGAATAACCACAGGATAGAGCTCGCTACCAACTTCAGGTAGATGGTGCCTCGGGTTATCAAAGAGATTTTTGGTAGAGTTCAAAAGGAGATGAAAAGGAGTAAAATTGCGGTGATGGAGGTTGCACTGCGAAAGCTCGGGGATACAACCCTCTAATACCTGCTTGGCCGCCAAGTTGTCCCTTTACCTAAAAGTCGACCAATTGCTAGACCTCGCAGCCCAGTCAGGAATGAAGCTTCCTGACACTGGGTTTGTCACACATACCGTGAATACCCTGTACTCTACTCTACATACGTTGTTTTCCTCTTGGAGCTTGGCGCTTAACCCGGCTAGCTGTCTCTTTTCTATGCTGCAATCTATTCACGGCTAGCGTGTCTGACACTCTCTTGGCCCCCAACTAGTTTGGTTAACCCCACTAACCCTTTCTGAGACTTTCATCCATCCAAGGGATACGTTGACTCATTTGATATACTAGATGTAGGTACTACATCCCTCGTTCCTCGCTCAGCCAGCTTCGTCCTCCCGTTTCACCCGCAATACTGTATGTATATATGGACCGCGTGTCTGTGTGGACCAAAGTACGGAGACACCTCCATAGTCGTTTTTCTTATTGGTTATTTTTGTGGTAACGCCATGGGGTAGCACAAAGGCAACCAATGATGCAGCATCATTTTCACTTATGTAGACTCATGTGGGAAAGACTACCGACGTTTTGATATGCTAAACTTGAAAAATGAAGTTAAACTGTTAAAAATACAAATTGAAAATCTGTAATATCCCCTCCCCCAACGCGTCATCTGCATATGTTTCGAGGCCGCCAGACTCTGTGGAGAAACGGCTACCAGAAATACTTGCTTGCCTGCCAAGTGTTGCTTGATTCACATCAGCCCAAGCAGAGGCCTTGTTTCCAAAAGGTTTCTCAGCACTTATCCTGAACTCCGGTACAGCCTCGTCCGAAAGGCTTTTTCCCCCCCAATCTCGAAGCTCATGAGTCTGAATCATGATATCAACAAACGAATAGGAATGGCTACAAAGAGAAATTAGAGAAATGATATTTTCATTTTGCTGTATGACAACACCTTTGATGACCATCTCTCGAGGAAGAGGATCGAATTAGTTTGGTTGCTGCAATCGCGGACGTTTTCACCCTGCTGACGTGGATGTATGTACGTACGCAGAGCGAGTCATAGTATTATCAATACGAGATGCTCAGCTAGCCATAAAAACCCGGTTTTCGGAACACTGTTTTTACAATGATTCCATCCCTTCCGTAATCTTACAGGAATTCGACTTTAACCAAGGTGGGCGATGGTATTACTATGGCAGGATTCAAGGTTTTAAAATAGCCACCTTTAGGACTGCTAGCACTCCTGTAAGTCTGAAGCGTCGCGAAAACACTGGACAAACGAAGGGATCTGTCACTAAAATAGATTCAACTAAAACTCAGCGCGAGCGCCTAGATAGGACTGGTATTAGTGGTAAGAGGGAAGCTGCGAGCCTAGAAGCTTCATTGGTCTAAACGTTACCATCTTTGGCTCGATTCTCAATAGTGGGTGGGTGTGTAAGCCTGAGTGGCAATTGTTTTTGTAGGAAGAGCCTCAAGTAAAGACCGCTTATTCCGAGCTAAAGGTCGGTTTCTGCCAATTGAAATTTAAGTTGACACACCTACCCTCTCTCGAGAATCGCACTACAGCTTGTGATAAGATTATTGTAGAAATATGGGAGGAACCCTATTGGCTTGACCAACCATACAAACCCTTGAGTAGCCTGAGTTTTGCGTGAGAGAACAGCTAACACTGAGTAGATCGGATGACTATTCAACTCGTAACGTTTCTGAACAGGAGTGGGTCTGCATAATACCAATATCTAGTTGCCACGTGCGATTTACGCCAATATGCAGATCCAGTCCGGTTAGTTATGATCATACAATACCGCTAAATCTCTAGTTATTCCAGGGATTGCCAAGCTGAACTGCAAAACTACGTTTAGAGTAGTTTAGATCCTGCAGAAGAGGGTTATTGTATTGATGATCCTCAGCCTTTGCCTTGGCAACCCCCCGAAAAGGTCTAGATTTAGCGGTATGAGCAGATAACACTGTGTGAGGGGCGCCAATGATAATGCGATGGTGATTCTACACCAATGCATACAACGAGGCCGAACGCAAAGGGGTGTGTAGGTAAATAGAGCCATGGCCGAAGGTCTGCGATGATTTTCTACCTTCACAACACCAGCTTCATAGCACTACTACCTCCTAAAAATCAGGCGATATTCTAGAGCACATATTACATATGGATACAACTACCTGTCCCGCAGAGGCTTACTCGAGTCCCCAGGGACAAGATTCCCACTCCAATCTTACCCCGCCCACAGGCAGCAACTGCAACAATAACGTTACACCCGGGAATCCACTTACACCCACTGGGCTGGGCTCTCCTATTTGCTTTCGGATTCGAGGAATACCTCCGGACTGGGACAGCACAGTTCTTATGATCTACTTGAAGAGTGATATCGACAAGGAACTCAATGAGAACACGGCCAAGCTGTCCGGCCCTTTCCCCTCTCCTGTTAACACTGAACAGTGCGCATTACTCAACCTAGACAGCTGTACAAGCTACCTGAACACAAAGTTCTCAGATCATAACGCCGAGTTAGACGTATTTGGTCAGGCAAACGGGGGAAGGTTTCATATCATTATCGACAGAAACTTTTTCGAGTTAACCCCAATGAATACACCTTCATTACCTATCAGCGCAGAGTAGGTTTAGCCATCAAATACTATTCACCTACCCTGTACAAGTGTTAACCTATGCTTATTATTCAGTGTGATCGCTATCACTGGAATGGGTGGCCATGCCTTTGGCTCTTGGAGAAGTCGGCGACCTACCCCCCGTCCCACTCAACGCCCCATGTGGATACACGACTTTCTACCTAGAAGGTTTCCAAACACCCGTATAATGACCTATGGGTACAACTGCAGCCTTATCCGCCCCAACGAGGCCAGGATGATGGACTACAGACAGAATTTTGAAGATGCTCTCCAGAACGCTCGGAGTGATTGCAAGGTATGTCTTCTGGATGATCAAGATTGCAGCTGCGGAGATTCCCACGCGTGAAGGAGTGGCCCCCTCGCTCAATCGCTTCCGGAGTGATCAAGGGAGGACGGGTTACGATGATTTTCTCTGCAGCGGCATAAGACGGACTTTGATCAAACCTGAATATCTAATTATGATTAGGACCGCAAAATAATATTTATCGGGCACAGCCTGGGCGCCCTTCTTATAATCCAGGTAACATGTGATACCCTTATGCCTAGAAGCGGAACACTGACCAAAGGGGCAGCTACTGATTGAATGGAGCAATGATCCCGCACGAAATTGCCTTCGTGACTGCATTGGAGGAATATTTTTATTTGGGGCACCACATCAAGGAATGGAAGCATCAGACCTCTATAATCTTGTTGATGAGGACACAGATGGAAGAAAGTGTGCTGCTATGCTGGCGCAGTTGGAAGAGGGTTCCGAATTCTTGGAACAACAGCAAAGATCTCTTGCTAGAGTTTGGGAGCATTTTAACGGGCGTATCTATTCCTTCTTCGAAACACGTAAGACACAAATTGTAGAATGTCCATGACCTCATGCTATAATAGGCCATGACTGATAGTTACACAGGTGGGCCCGAGGATCGGTCCAAGCGCAACGGCATATGTCGAAAGGGTGAGTCGGCAATCCGCCCAGCTGTATCTTCCTCGGGGAAGATACATCCAGGTCGATTCGAATCACACGGATATGGTGAAGCTGAGCTCAGCGGAGGATCGTGTATTTCAAACTGTTGTTATGGGTATTAAGTCTTGTCTCGGTGTGTATTAATCCGGCCTGCTTTATTCCGCGAAAGAAGATATGAAGTTATTGAAACTAATTTTCAAGCAGTATCTGATGATGCCGGGCGTATCCTCAGTTGTCTATGGCAGGCCCTGGATAGGCAGATAGATGGGTACAGTTCTGTGAACCAACCTGAGTGCATCAGGGATTCAATCAATATTGATGACTTGAAAAATTCCAAACGATACTTTTGGCTCTTTCACAATCCAGACTACAAAGTCTGGTCCGAGGAGGAAAAGGGTTACACACTGTTATGTGTTGGTGGGCATGAGGAATTAAGTCCGATCACCTCATATCATGCGAGAGTTATGGGAAGCATCGAAAGCTACTACTCATCTTTGTGCTGCCTATACGGCCCCTTACCGACAAGTCAAAACGCCCACATGGTGTGGACACTACTCCGACAGGCCATGCACGCCTGCCCTCACGAACAACAGCGCTCGATACTTACACATTTCTTCAAGAGTCTCGTATCATCCATGGTGGAAAATATCCAAGTTGAGCTAGCGTCTACACCAGGCGTGACACCACGAGCAATCATGGAGGCATCATTCCCCGGGAGATTGTGGTGTTCTCTAGGTGATGCTATTAGGAGTGTGGTAGAATATCAGAGCAAAGCTGAGCATCCACCAAGGAAAGGATTGAAAACCCTGGGCATTATTCTCGACATAAATGCCATCTCCACAAGTGACTATCAAGAAGCGATCGAAGGCATTCGTAAGCTTGGGCGGCAGATGCAGCCAACGTTCGACGTGGTAAAAGTCCTAGTTCTAAATGCGCCTGCAAACAAGGATGCTATCGTCTTCCAGAGGTCGGAGTATGGTATCCTTTACAATGTATATCAGAAAGAGAGGGAAGGTATGTTGACATATGACCTTGTCGATTTCCAGTCATTTAGATCGTTCACTAACCCACCATAGCGTGCCTGAGAAGCCTGGCCTTCCAAAACACTAGATATGAAAGGATTTCGCCGCACCAGGAACATACGTTTGGCTGGCTATGGGAGACTAAAGAGTACTTATCTTGGAACACCGACAAGCGGGCCGCTCCAGGTCTTCTGCTCATTGAAGGTAAACCAGGAAGTGGCAAAAGTACATTGATGCGATATATCAAGGAGAATTTAGGGAATGCTATCAAAGATCCAATTATTGGCGACTTTTTCTATAGTGCTCGAGGTGGTACAGAGGAAAGGAGCCATTTCAACATGTTAAAAGTTGTAATGCGTCGGATCCTTGAGGCGGACGAGAATTTCTTCGCTTATTTTCAAACATTCTACCGGCGAATCAGGGAAGATAAACGGGTAGACTGGACGCTAGTCGACCTTCAACAGATAATGGAGAATATCTTCACCGTTCATCCGCTGCCGTCAACCATCTACTGCATTCTCGACGCCATGGATGAGTCTGATAACACCGATAGGAACCGTATTGAAATCATACAGTATTTCGACAAGTTATTGAATATATCACAGAGGAATGAAATGGGACCTTCATTGAAAATGGTAGTAGGAAGCCGACCGATAAACGAGCTTGGAGACGACGACCTATCGGAGGCGATATGCCGAATTTCTCTCCAAGAAAAGACAAGAATGGATATTAAAAAATACACAACCGCCAGGCTAGATGAGAAAGTGTTCTGGAAGTGCGATAAGGCCTTACGAGATGAGTTTGTGGACTACATACTGGCCACGGCGGATGGTGTATTTCTATGGGTACGCTTAGTCATTGATGAGCTAGAGCAAAGGGTTAGAAATGGTTCAAGAGTGAACGTTCTGCTGGGACTGTTGAAGAGTCTTCCCAAAGACCTCAAAAGCTTCTACGAGCATATATTCGAACAATTGAAAGGAGGTATGGATGGTGGCGACCTGACCGACGGAGGGCGAATTCTCGGGCTTTGCATGTTTTCTCATCGCGCGATCGAACTTGCCGAGTTATGCGACGCTCTTGCGCTCCTTGATACTAGTCACAATGAGGGAGACAAGCCAGATCCCGTAGGTTGGGAGCGAGGCAGATGTGTAGACACCCGGAGCTTTGTAACTCACTGTGTCGGTGGACTTGTTGACATCAAGGATGGTAAGTCTCATCGTCTGTGCAATCTACCGCCACCCGCTGACTAGATGCCTTTGTAGGGGGAAACGGGTTTGCGGTTGCGCAGCTCATGCATCAAACGGTGCGGGAATTCTTAACAAGCCCTCCCGAGTGTTTGATTGCAACCCCCTTCGACATCACCAATTTCGCAGATGTTTCATTCATGATAAGCCTCACGTGCGTATAGTTTCTTGAGATTATGTATGAGGAGATGAGGCCCGGAGGCCGAGGTGATCCAATCTGCCCAAAGTACCTAGAAGAAAGGCCATTGTTGAAATATTCTTTGGAGCACTTGATAGTAAACCCAGAATCTAGTGAAGCCGAAGTGAAGGCGAGGTTGAACAGTCTGGTGCAAAAGCTTGAGTATGACAAGGAATCAAACGCGTATATGCTATTAAGGCGACTCACTGAATCCGAGCGGCCGATCGAAAACGAGAAAAGAGTACAAGCTTTACTCCTTAATGCTGCCAAGCATGGGCATGCTATGGCTATAGCTAACCTATTTGCAGTCGGTGCGGATCAGAGTTGCAGTGGGTTGGTTGAGGGGTCATTCGGCAGTCTTTTGCACCACGCGGCAGGTGGGGGCCACGAGGCAGCAGTGAAGGTCTTGCTAGACGCTGACGCGAGGCCAAGGTTTGGGAATCCTAACTCTGATTCCCCAATGGGTAAGGCAGTAAGGGGTGATCATGTGGGTACGATAGACCTACTCTTTAGCTACGGAGTCGATCTTACTAATGATGAGAACCGACAAATCACTCTACTGGAAATAGCAGCAGCAAATGGTCACATTGCTTCTACCCGGAGACTCTTGAAGCTTGAGCAGGATCGGGGGCGGGTGGCATTTGATAAGTACGATAGGAGGAAGGCTCTAAATCACGCGTGCTTGGGAGGATATGACGATATAGTTACCGAACTCCTTCAACCAGGGACCAATATTTGGGAAAGGGGTCATGACGGACTCGATGCACTCAGTTATGCTGTAATTGGTGGGAACGAGACCATGATCAAGAAACTGCTGAACCTGAAGGATTCTCTGAGGACAGATTACGACGAATACATCAAGTTGGCCAGGGTGTATAGAAATAGCTCAGTTGTTAAAATTCTTGAGATGAAGAAAGCAGGAGCTACGGAACCGCGGGACATGAGTAGTGTGGGTGCTGAAAACATCCATACAGGAGGCCCCGAGAAATCCGACATCGCCAAGCTTCACATTGCGGCAGCTTACGATCACTACCTCGTTATTCACTGGCTCCGCGAGAGAGGAGTCGATCTAGATACGTGTGACCAAGACGGATTTTCAGCCTTGCATGTGGCGGCTCGGAACAATTGCGCGGTTAGTTGCACGTGGCTGGTGCAGTTTGGGTGTAAAAGAAGTCCGCGTGATAAATCTGGTGCTGCTCCTATACACCTTGCAATCGCGAGTAATCCTACAGATCTTAGGACCATTCGGAGACTTGTTTCCATGACGGGCGATACTTTTCCAGTCGACAACAATGGGGAAACTCCGTTGCACTACGCTGCGAAATGGGGGTGTGTAAAAGTGTGTGAGTACCTTTTGAGCGAGCGCCGTTACGACTCCTGCGCATACCTCGACGCAGCTGACAACAACGGAAAAACTGCGTTGCACTACGCCGCCGAGGCTGGGAGCGTAGGCATGTGTGAGCAACTTCTGAAGAACGGGAGCAACCCTGTCAAAACTCTCGATAAGGATGAGTCTACTCCACTACACATGGCCGCGATGAACGGCCACCTCAATGTCTGTATGCTACTCCTACGCAAAAAAGCTGATCGGTCCGCTGTCAACCGGAATGGGTCAACCGCCTCGGATATGGCGTTCGATGCGGGCTTTAGGGATCTTGCCAACATGCTATCACCTGATGCAGAAATCGGGTCAGTTTATGATCCAAGCGGGTCAGACCTGCCATGTTCGGAATCCGATGAGAATTCTGAGGGATCCTTTCCCTTGATACCAGCGCCTACTCTTGAGGAGGGTGCTTTGACTACGTCGCATCCCTCTGTCACGGAAAACTGCGTAGAGATCAGCTGGGAGCCTTTAGAGGAACAGTCTGAAACTGGTATACCTCATAGACCGCGTCGCAACTCACACCTACAGGGCGAATTGACCTCCCTTACGCAATCTAGCGACGATCGAGGGGCAACAGTTGCACCAGTATCACGCAAGCGCCCCTCGGGGAGGAATGAGTCACCAGACGATCCCACACGGCGAATGAATCCAAAGCGGTCACGGAACTATCGTTGAGGTATAGAGGTGAGAATCGGGATAAGGTTAGGTAGATATATATCGGAATCTCATCTTGCTGGTGGGTCGAGGAGTGGAGGACCTGTGCTGGGAATTACTTTGTTATCGCATGAAAAGGGTTTACATTTTATGGTGTTTATTATTTCGGTAGTTGGAGGGGCAGGATGTCAATCTAGAGATTATGAACTGCATGCCTACGGACGGAATACTACCCTCTTACTATTGATACTAAACATCAAGCTTCTAGAATTATTGTAAGTATTGAGAACTAGGTAACTTCCATCGATAGAACGGACTTTTGTATTATCGGTGGGTTGCTTTTGATGATTTTGGTAATTGGTGTCAGGTAGCTAAAGGTGACTGGCAAGATTACGATTAACACTGACTCTGGCTGGCTCTGGCTGGCCGAATAATGCCAAGAAGGTTATTGCTAAGGGAAATGGCAAGTATTAAGAACTCTCCGCAAATGGTAAATACGTATGTCTGTGGATGGTACGCATGAAGTATATATATACCAGTGGGGCATGTCTGGACTGGTACAGATGTGGTGGGATATAGCAACCTCTACGAGTAGCCAGTCTGTCTTCCATCATCAACATTTCATGTCCCTTATTGCTGGAGGGTTTCATGATGACTGGGGTTTTATGTTAGATTGACCCGGATATAAAATCTTATTGGTCAATAAGATATTCGTATTCCCTACTCGATGGGACGACTTATGGATCGGATAGAATGGGGCCGGGCGTTTTAGTTAAATAGATAAGATATAATTAGAGTGGAGATTGTGCAATACTAGTTAAAGGTGTTTGGTTCAATTAAAAATAATCAGAGTGGAGATTGTGAAACACTATATATATAACGAACTACTGACTGTCTGCATGAAATTAATGAACTGATCAAAAAAGGATAAAAAAGAAAGAAAAAGAATTACTGACCCGATCACAAGCCAACCGCAATTTCAATCCCATCCTCCCACTCAGGCTCCTTCTTCTCGTCTCTATGAGATTGCATTAAAATCTCCTCAATCTCTTCAGCAGTAATCTGTTCCTCTTGGTATTTCTCCCATAATTCTACCAATTGGACAGGAGTGGCAATGCTCATAACAGTTTGCCTAGAGGCAGAATCGGTATCATACGGGCTCTTTACAGATAGGGTAGTGCCATGGAAATCAGTTGGTTTCCAGACCACAAGAGAATTGGCAGCCTGTCTGATTCTGATCCCATAATCCGCAATGAGGAAGTGGCCCCCCTCATCGGTACCATATGTTCTAGATGTGGTCCAAGACAAGGCATATTTATGAGGGCACTTCTCGTTATGAGTTGCACTAAAAAATACAGCAGTTAGTAAAACCAAAACACTGGTACCCGGATTGGTTCTTGAATTAGAAATTACCTCGCATAAGCCTGTGTAAAGAATCCTGAAGGAGGGGCCATTTGCACAGAGCTAAACTGAATGTCCTCGTTTTGTACTTGAACGGTATAAGATCCAAGGGATTGCGAGGTCGCATTTTGGTTGGCTGGGTAGTTGATACCCTGGGTAATCGATGTCGGCAATCTCCCTATACACATGTTCCATAAAAGAGAAAAGACATTGCTTCTCATATCCTCAACGTCCTTTTTTCGGTTCTCGACAGAAGTAATATTTCGGACCCAATGGCAACTGGACTGGCTTCTGGAGACCGCTGTGTGCCCGATCTGACAAATGTAAGAAAGATTTGTTAAAGATAGATAAGATAATACTACTTACTGGCGCAGATTTCCTGATATGGCATTCCTTAGCAATAACCTCATCCACCCAATCCAAAGTGCTCTTACTACCCTCGGGCATCCAACCTCTAGCCACCAAGCCAACAATCTCCCCCGTATTGGAGTCAACAAATATAAGACTCTGATCCTCGGAAACATCTAATTGAAGTTTTTGAGGATCCAAAAGCATCATATGGGGTACCTCCAACCGTCTGCCCCCAGGCTCGTTGACCTGTAGGTAGTCATGCCAGATATGATGGATAGTTTCGGATTCATATATCCACTTGTTGGCTGACGGATAAGGTGTTTGATATCGGTCAACTTGAACAGTTGTGAATCTTTGCAAGTATTCCGCTCTTCTCCGGTCGTCCTCTTTCAGGTTGCAATCTTTGACGAACAAAGCTCTGAGTCTTTTAACCCTCTCCTTCTCTTCTTTTCTTTCCTGAATTGCAGCTCTGAGTTCGAGATATCTGTCCGGCTCTTGCAGCTGCCTGGGGTTATTGAGAAACGAAGCAAGATCATTAAAGATTCCGGCGTTGACTCTATCGGCGAAGGTAGCCTGAGGGAACTGAGCTTTGAGAGAGGTAACAAGAGAAGCAATGTCATTCTGCCTGATCTTTTCTATTAGGCAAGGCCTACTTGCTATATACATAGCAACTTCATCAATGGCTTTTTTGTAGGATCGATGAGGAGGCATTTCAGTCAATCGGACCTGCAGTAGAGTGGGTCGGATTCGCAGTGGGTGGGGTTGTTGAGTAGGCGTATTGAATAACTGAAGAGAAGGATATCGAGGGTCTAACACCTAAATATTTGTCTCTCCAATACTAGTTGAACTCTGTCTCATTTGTTGTAATAGCGGTGCGAGTGGTGGAGTAGGTTAGCGGTTTATCGTTGGACGCGATCAAAGTGTTATGGAAAGCACGGAAGACACGCGACACGCGACACGCGACTGTCCCCAGCAATCCTTGCCATCTCCACCCCCACCCCGCACCCGCAACTGAACCATACCTACCCACCTTTGCCACACCTGCACCCGGTGGGAACTGCGTGGCAACGGCAACGCGGCGACACCGCAACGCCGGCACACGGGTGTTATGTTCATAATCGTGGTCCAGAAGGTGGTGTTTGACGCGAGTTTTGGTAGGGTACTAGCGTAATAGTAAAAATGTGTTTTTTTTTGATCAAGTAAATTGTTTCTGGGTAAATGATATCGTCTAGGTAGAGTCGAAAGGTTACAAGTCGTATGCTTACTCATACTTATACCGCCTTCGGTCATCGGCATTCTCCGTCTCTACCAGCGCCACGCACCACGCACAACATACCCGAGCCAGCCCACACCTCCTTCCCTGAGCCTGCGCTCGTACATACCTCCTACCCACCAATTGCCTACTACCGCTGTGGCCAATTTAGACATTGCTTTAGTGTAGGCCGGGCACGAAGTGGATGGTCGTGTGAAATGGGCGGAGAAGCCGACTCTTGTAAGCCGCCCTCGATAGAACGACCGCGAGTCTCTTAAATACTACATGTAATTCATCCTTGCCTCATTTCCTGCACCACCACCGCCTGCACTTTCTCCACCGCCTCCAGATGGTCCTCCACCAGCGCCGCCGCCCGGAGGAGAACGAGGTCCGCCCGGAATGCGATGGTATCAGTATATGGGTAGCGAGCGCCGTATGGGTCAGACCAGATAGACATCATGATCAATGAGGATGACATAGCGCAAATGGTCATGTAAACAGCAGTGTAAATACAACCAGTCTGCTGTAACCATGTGTCTGGTGGTCCAACACAAGAAGAAAACATTTTCACTTCAGCTTCTGAACAATGCTGGGGGGGCGGTTCACGGTCTTTCCCTCCTCGTCGGCCAGCTCAGTAATGCGCTAACATAAACCTAATTCTAGCACCTCAGGAGGATACCTGTCTCCAGCAAGATTCCGTACCGGTCAAAGTACGTACCTATTTGGCCCAGTGATATCTCTATATCTCATAGAAAAGGATAATCATAGCCGGGGAGTGGGAGAACGGGTGATAATCCGTGATCGCGCGCTGTTTTTTTTTTTTTTTAACTCATTAATGATCGCGCGCTGCTATGTGAGGTCATAAAAGTTTTACTGTGCAAAGGGGCCAAACGAGGTTGCCCAGCCAGAGGGACCTGCAGTAGAGTAGACAGTCTTTTTACACTGCCTGCGGTGGACTTGGCTGGTGTAGGGCACTCAGGGAGCTTCGGAAATGAAAGCCTGATTGTAAGCACGGAGAACGCATGAGAGGCGACGGAGGAGGCGGAGGAGGCGCGCTGTTGTAAGCAGAGAGGCATGCTCTGGATGCACTTATCGGGGTAGAGTAGAAAGGGGAGAGGTTTGGACGGAGGAGATGGAAGAAGGCTAAGACAGTCGCGTTTGCGGTGGCTGAGGAGGTTATGTGGATGTGGACGTCAATAAGTTATTCTGGCGGTATAGGAGGCATGCTAGAGCGGGCTATTGCGCCGAGAGACGCATTTACTGATTTCCCAACACTTAGTAGGAACCGAGTACTTACCACCCCCGCCCGCCGAGCCGTCACACTACCAAAAAACACGGAAACTACCTCGTAGAGATGTCTACTGTGTGCCCGTGCTTTCTCTCACGACGCAAATGAACAAGACTCGCGGGAGGTATCACCAGCTAAAAGAATTAACTTGGATTTTTTGGTAAATGGCATAGCCGGCGGAGCTGGTTGGAGTGGAGGCGAGTGGTGGGGATAGGGGCGATTGTGCAAGCATAGAGCTATGGTGTGGTAGGGATCGTTTTCTTGGCATGCGACGGCGCCGAGCTTTTCTGCAGACCCTCCTTCTAGTTCTAGTGTATAAGCATACCTATTCGAATGCAAAGCCTCCGCTCCGACTACGGTCATCTTGGGGTCAACGGCGAAACTGGTTGAGCGACGAAAAGGGTTTTTTGTCGGTCAAGACAGTGGCGCTCAGGCTAATATGCAACCACTTGTTTGACTGCAATAAGTGTTTTTGTCGTTGTCCCAGGTTCGTCATTGCCCCAAAGTTGACTGTACTTATATTTTTAATTTGATTACATAAAGATACTTAGGTTGAACCTCCGAGCCGATAGAATAATAAAGACACCTCAAATGGACTAAAAATATTCTGATCTTTGCATTGTCGCTTGCATGTTCACTGTGACATAGGCCACTCTTGGCATGAACCCCGGGTGCCGCAAAGTGCCTATAATGAAACGACAAGATGTGGTATATAAAATAAAGAGAGTATAGAAATTTTATTGATCGCATTTAAATAAAAGAAATCAAGATCGTTGCGAACGCTCTACTCGTCTTTTCACAGCGTTTGTGAACACGACCGCTATTGCATGCCATACAAAAAGGTTGTCTTGGCTATTTTTTATGTGTATGTAACAGCGTTTGTGTTCACCTCACCCAATCCTCAGCCGTTGAACCCCGGGGGGGGTACAGGGCTGAAGATGCCAATCATGACTGCCGGGCTCTTGGCATTACTGACTTATCTCCTGGACGCACTAGACACTGGAGAAATCTCTCTCATGCATGAGGCCCAATCATATCCATCTCAATCATGTGACTTTCAACTTCATAACAACCGTGGCAGTTTTCCATGAGAGTTCAGACACCTAAACAATGAATATAATGTCACCCAAAAGAGCCCGGAAGCCATTGAACTAAATTGAAATAATTTGCATACACTGGTCTTTATTTTAAAGGACTCCTGTATATGAGCTGCTTGTAAGATTGATATCACGTGACTACCAAAGGCAATGCCCAGCCAGACTCATGCATGAGAGAGATTTCTCCAGTGTCTAGTGCGTCCAGGAGATAACATTACAGACAGAGGAGCTCTGTTGAGGTTTATGCATACAAGATTAAGCAGTATTTGAGAGGAGGGGATCCCGGGCCATGCATGGTGACTCTGCAGTCAACTGCAGTCGTATGCGGCCATATGTAGTCGTATCCCTTAAGCTGTCAATTGCTGACCCCCTATAATAGAAGAATTAAATTTATATGACAGATCAATTATTTGATAAGGGAGATAACAAGATCTACTAGCAAAGCCACACGAAATTTTCTTTTTCTTGGGGGTCAGCATTTTCGCGACAGCTTAAGGGATACGGTCATATGCATTCATATGCGGTCATACGCAGCCATCTACGGTCACCGGCGGTCACCCACCGTCACCCGCCCTCACCGCTTTCCTCAGCTGCCCACGGCAGTCAACGGCAGTCAACTGCCGTAAACTATAGCTCAAATTAATAGGGCCCGCCAGTACTTTGCGGTAATCCCTTTTTAAGGACTGGATGGATTACCCCTTGCCATCCGTCCAGTCATCTCCCACATCAGAGGACTGGGCGGTGGCCTGCAGGGCGCCCGGTACGGTTAGGAACATTAGTCTTAGTCTTAGTTTTAGTGTTAGTCTGAAACAGTGGAAGACCTTCGATGGATGGAGCCAGGCATACTCTAAGATGAGAGCTGCTCTACTCTACTCTACTCTACTCTATTCGAATACTCTAAGCTCCTAGGGACCCTGTTCGGGGAGGTGCCAATGCTAAGCAATAGCTTTGTGGCTTTTCAACTTGTGATTTAATGAACCGGAGTTCGCTCGCTTGTTGGCTGATGATACCACTAATACGAGGAGAAATCCTTCTCTATTTTGTGCATCGAGGAATCTATTACAAGGCCCACTTTCTATCTCATGACATAACAGAATACAGTAATTCAATTGCGCCCCGTAGATGATAAACATAGTAGGAAAATGTCCCTCATAGCTCTTTCCTGATTCTATTCCGACACATAACCCTTAGCTCCCGATTGCCGGCTATTTGGCTGCCTCATACCATTGTGTGGAACCTACATCCCAAAGGAGACCGACCCGCAGATGTAAGCCCCGCTTCCATCATTGCTGGATGAGCCACCCGACCGTAAGCGTGCCGCCTAATAGTATGATGGGAGTGTGATTGCACACTACCCACGCCACCGCAATACACTTCTAGTGACCCGTGCTTCCTAGAATCATGAACGATAACTCCGAACTCCAATCTGATGAATTACCTCATGATATCCTATAACAGACCATTACGGCACCAATCCATCTTAGGAAATGTTAATTCTGGTTTCTGATTGACTAGATCACAGGCTATCACTCGGGACTGTTTACTCGGAATCAATGATAGGTAGTACCTTTAATCTCTACAGGCTGGGTGATGCAAGACCTGGTTACATGCTCCTACAGTGTCACACATAATCGATGGAAGGGCCACGATCCAAGTATCGAGATTGAGAAGGTTTGATCTAAATGCAGCATATCCGTTTGTACCACCGTCCCATCGCAGTCGTCCCATCTTTCTACCATGCGTCCTGTCTGTTTATACCACCATCCCACCACCCAAAATCACCTCGTTTCACTCATCTCTCCCCTCGAACCTCCATAACGAAAGTCATAAATAAGGAAAATACGAAATAGGAAAAAAGAAAAAAAGAAAGCACAGAGCACTGCCAATCTCCACTGCCACTAACCCTCCCTCCCATACGAAAGCCAGCACCACACGCGATATCCGATCCAGCCAACCAATTCTAGAGGAGAGATATTGTTAATGAGTTTGTAGTGGCGAGGCGGATGCGAGGACAACTCAGAAAAAGGATTCTTACTAGTCCAATTTCATCCACCAGTTTTAGTCACATCGTTGTGACTAGTCCTGTGTGACGTTTAGCAACTGGCTATAAGGAGTGGAAAGATATTACCTACCTCAACCTCTTCAAGTCCTGAACTTCATAGTACATTCAGGGGATCACTCTGGCAAAAATGGGTGGTTTGGGGGGCTTACTATTGTCGGTATCTTGATAGATATCTCTTCAGACTTGGAGTGTAATTGTAATTGGCAGAAACGGGCCTGGTTGTGACAATTGGCTAGTAAGAGGGTTATTTCATTCACAGTTTAAGCCTCTCCTCATGCGTGGTGTGTGGTCTACTCACTGACTGCATACGGTTAGCACATCATCGAAATCCTCACTAGTGTACGAAATACTCACTCACTGCATACGGTCAGCACAAACACATCATTGATGTCCTCTGTGGTGTACGGAATACACACTGCCTGCATACTGTCAGCACATCATCGAGGTTCTCGGTGTTATCCGGTCTACTCACGCCCTGAATATGGTCAGCACAAGAACATCATCGAATTCCTCTGTGGTGTACGGAATACACACTGCCTGCATACTATCAGCACATCATCGAGGTTCTCGGTGTTATCCGGTTTACTCACGCCCTGGATATGGTCAGCAGAAGCACATCATCGAGGTTCTCGGTG
>VOVZ01000043.1:402955-414697 GCA_008079325.1 Morchella conica | reverse complement strand
CACTGCCTGCATACGGTCAGCACTTCATCGAAGTCCTCGGTGGTGTGTGGTCTACTCACTGCCTGCATACTGTCAGCACGTCATCGAGGTTCTCGGTGTTATCCGGTCTACTCACGCCCTGAATATGGTCAGCAGAAGCACATCATCGAGGTTCTCGGTGGTGTGCGGTCTACTCACGGCCTGCATACGGTCAGCACGATACCTAATTACTCGACGGCGTGGAGACTATTCACGGCCTGTGTATACATGGTCAGCTAATATATCATTGAAATGACAAGCGAAGGTTTACACACCTTTCGGGTCGGATTAAGTGTTAGCTGGAGCGCCGAAGCGTATACATAGGGAATTTAAAGATCTTTTTAATTCACATCCAGCTGTCAATCTCATTCACACGGACGTGAAACCGTTGTATATGCAGAAAATCGTCATCATTTGAAAGCTCGCCAGCGCTTGAATTTGAACCGTTTTGTTGCTCGGTGGCATGAGAACCGATTTCCACAACTGCGGTTTCTGAGGATATTTGAAACCACCGTCTACAATGCTTGCTCATGCTGCCAGTCGCATGTTTTAGTTATTTGAGTCAAAACCATCTCTGCTTAGTGTAGGCGTCACTTACCACTGCACACGTTCTAGATCGTGTTCTGCAGGTGCACCCAGGGGTCTGATATATTTTGTTTTGCAAGCTGGACACCTATCGTCGCTTTCGCCCTTATATAGGCTTTTCCGTACTATTATTGCCATTGAAAGTGTCATGCCGGCCTTAACCGTGTAACTCCAACTTTCTGGTCTTATTAGTACGCCGTTCTCTTCGTTGACGATGTCGTATTCCCCTTGCTCAACAAAGGACTTTCCAGCAGATTCTCTGAAAAGAATAGAGAGTAGAGTTTGGAAATCCTTTCCTCATGGAATCAGTAATGTTGTGAGCCATTGTAATGTGGGCAAAATTGATTGTGTACTTCCCATTTTTGGCACAGGTCCAACAGTATTGGACGTTCGACATCTAATGCATCAGTAAATCGAATCGTCGGCTGGTTTGAAAAGCCGGATAGCCCTTCCAACAAACGACTGTTTCCTCGAACTTCGTCCTTGATAACCGCCCTAGAGACACCGTTGATTAGTGATATTTCAGCTAGATTCAAGGTTACACATACATTGAGCTACAATTGAAGAGTCTCTCTATTGCATCAAGCCTTTTTTCAAGCCTCGCCTGGTATTCTAGAAACGTTGCCCTCCCCTTAACCTCCCATGCCGCTCGCCGAAATACCCTCCCTTTTGCAAGCTTTCGGTTTAGCTCCTCAAGAACCTGTAGGGTTACCAAAGCCTCTGAGAATTTCCTCTTGGCAGTTTTAACATCGCACGGTGCCATCCCTGGGTGGTCAGTAAGCATGGGCTCAATGGATTTCAACTTCTCTTTCCAATCCACTAGGTTCGTCATCAGCTCCTCGCGCTCCTCTTTGGCTCCGCTAACGTTTACCCATAAAGTGAACCCCATTTTAGTGATCAAAAGAACATCACCGATACCGATACCGAAGGACATGATAATGAGGGCTGTGGTTTTTGTGGTATGTTGTTGTAAGCAGTATAGTATGTAGTCTAGGTGTTGATGGTTCAAAACGTGTTTAGCTGTTTAGCTTAACGACGCTGAAGCGGGGGTGCGGGTATGATCACGTAAACGCGGCTGACAACCATGCTCTCACGGCTGCAGGTACTTTTCATACCATTGCAGAAGCCTCTGTGAGCGGCGTAGAAGATATCATACCTACTATCGCTGGCAAGTAGGTGGCAATCTTTTTATTCGCCGATGCTTTTATTCTGTTGGCTTACAAGGTCTAATACGAAGGTCGGCGAAAAAAAGATCCGCTTCCACTAGCCAAAGGTAGTAGGTATGATATTTTCCACGTCGCTCTCAGAAACAACTGTAATGGTGTTCAAAGTACAGTCGTCTCTGTGTCAACGACGAAACCGGTTCGATAGCGAATGGGCCTATCGAAACTAACAAAAGCCGACAAAAGCGCACAGAAACCTTCGATTTGGCTGACTATCGGCCCTAATATTAGTCATTCGCCGGGTGTGCCGTTAATCAGGAAGCGACCGCACAGCCGCGAGAGGCTCCAGGGTTTGGGCTGGTTTACTGGTTATCTGGTTTTTAGTTGGTATGATACCATAGTTCTCACCTCCCAGGGTAAACGGTTGACCGGTTTATCAATCTGGAAAACAGGTTAAATCTGTGGTTTAAACGATTTGTACGAACCATATTCATGACCTCCAACACCGCCCTTAGTCAGCTGGAAAACGTAGTTTTTGATCTCCGAAACCCATGATGCGTATATTTCCCTACCAAGAGAGAGAACTGCCGTTTGTCTGTTCACAACTGTTAGGATAAACCGTTTATTCAGCTAGTACGGTTTGGGATAGAGATTTAACAGTTGGTATAGTTTTTTCTTCACTTTCAAACGATTGTATTGTGCCGTTGGAAACCGTGGCACTGAGAGCAGGTCTATCAGCTGCGTTGACCTGATCGCACCAACCAAGTATAGCTAGTGGAGGATTATCTTGAAACGAACGTCGGAAGGTAGCTTAAAATGTCAAAGTACATATTGCTAAGATAATTTGTATGTTGAGATAGATTCAAATTGACACCAGCGACCGTCGAGCGGTACCACCACTAGCCCCCGGGCACCCGCACCTGCACCAACAACCACCACCACCAGGAACGTCACACACCGTACCAAACGCTATTCTGAGGGGACAGCCCACCCGCACGCAGAATAAAAGCGCGCAGGAGAAAAATGAAAAGCCGGCAGGAGAAAAATAAAAGTGTGGGAGAGGTTACAAAAAAAAAAAAATCAAGGGAAAGAGAGTCTATCTCCGGGCATGAGTGGTTTCACGGTTTTACTAATTTTGGGGCTCCGAAATGGCAACCGGTAGTGTTAATTTCGAATTTCGGGGGGGCGGCATGCTGTGAGAGAATAATAGGAGGAATACAAGCACCTAGTTTTGTTGCTAGCAAAGCTAGTATTATGGGTATGAGTGTTCGGTTCCAACAGAAACTCTCCATCCTGAAAGGTCTGCGGAACGGGGCAAGGTTACGGCTAAGGAGCGAAATGAGGAGGGTTGGTACCACCTACTCAGCTATATCTGCGATCATTGGCATACCACAGTCAACCCTTTCCCATGCCTGGGCAAGGTATGTGAAGACTGGTCAGGTTAAATGCACAACCAGGACAGGGAGACCCCAAAAAACGACAGATAGGGACAATAGACAGCTCCATGTTACCAGTAGACGCCAAAGGAAAATTGCCTATAGGCAACTCCGCCAGAATTTCGCTATCGATATATCAGTATCTACAATCAAGAGGAGGCTTCATACTTTTGGTGTACACAAGCACATCATGGCTGAGAAGCCCTATCTGACTCCCTATGATGCAAGGCGACGCCTGCAATGGTGCATTGCACACAGACATTGGACTGTCGCTCATTGGAATAGGGTGGTGTGGAGCGATGAGTGTAGTGTAGTGAAATATGCAGATCCAGATGTCTCTTGGGTTTTCAGGACAGCGAAGGAGAAATGGCTTCCTGACCTAATTAACGGCAAGGGAAAGTCAGGGGGGGTGTCGAAGATGATGTGGGCATGCTTTGCAGGGGAATTGAAGGGGCCCTGTAATGGGGTTATGGTAGAGGAGGGGGGGCATGCAAATGCAGAGGCATATATCAGGACTCTTGACTTCTGCCTGCTCGATTTTTTGGATGGGCTAAGGGAGAAGAGCATCAGGCCAATCTTCATGCAGGATAATGCTAAGGTGCACACTGCCGGAATTACCACTCAATGGTTGGAGGAGAATGGGGTTGATGTTTTAGAGGACTGGCCTGCCTATTCTCCTGATCTCAACCCCATTGAGCATGTTTGGGTACACCTGAAGAGGCTCTACCATAAACACTACCCCCATTTGGCATATGATACTAGATCACCTAGAGTAATTAAGCCCATCATGGAGGCAGCTCTTATCCATTGCTGGGAGTTGCTATCTGATGATTTATTTGGTAGGCTGGTTGAAAGTATGCCTAGAAGGATAGAGGCTGTAATAAAGGCAAAGGGCTGGTACACTAGGTATTAAATGTCATATATTATCTCTTTATATACTAAATAACTACTCTACAAATTTGCAGCTCTTCAAAGCATCAATTGGGGTTGTTGTGCTCATAATCGTGGTCCAGCGGGGTGTGGTCGAAGCCGTTGCCATGCATGCGCCAGCCTTGACTTTTGAACACCCGCTGTACTTCTCAACTTCCGCCTGAGGAGACGTGGGCGATGTGAGAGTCGGGCCACGAGACCTCCCCAACCCTTGACATAACAAATCGTGTGTAGGAACAAGGCCACAAACATTCATAGTTCAATTCTACCACATCACCATCCGATGAATGATTCTCGCGCTGGACACCAACAGATCCACCGCCACAGCACGCGCCCGCCGCCAGCCACCCAAATCGCGTGCGTGCCCACCTGCCCAAAATGCACTGCCATCCTCTCCAAATCATTGCCGAACCACCAAAGACAGCCGCCCAGACCACCTTTTATAGTGCTAATGGATTAATTACCTTTGGGCTGTATTCATTCCATGGTCGGAAAAAATAGGCTCGGTTGATGGTTGCAATGCAAGGCCTTTTTTTTTTCTCTTTCAGGCCAGCAGATAAGGCGTTTGATTAGAAAAGATGGTAGAGCTAGGTACCGTTGCGCACACTCAAAATTGTGTAAAGTCCATGGTCGTGAAGATCCGGCAACTCCCACCTCCACTAGGACTCCCGCACCCGCACTCAACTACCACTAAAACCAGCATCCACCCCCGTGCCCATACACCTTTGAAACCCGTACACCCCACAGCCAATTCCAAAGAAACTCGATTCCCCGCCCCTACTTTACCCATGTCACATATATATGCAGCCGCGTACAACCACCTTCCTACCCCGTAACTACCCTTCGCCTTTAGGTAGTATCAGTGGGGATATTACTACCATTCCACTTTGCTCGGAACCTGTAGTTGGATTTGTAAACTGTTCAGTCTCGTTCGCGGATGCTACCCATTGACTGGACTGTTAGATGTGTCGTAATAGAGGAGATGTGCAAAAATGACATGCATTTGGACTTGCTCTTGATTGGTCAATATATGGGTCTTTGTCCAATGAGTTGAAGGGCCAGGACTACTCCGAAAATTGTAATAAAGTAAACTGATTAAATAATATAAATTAGTTACGTAGATTCGAAGGGCATATAACATGCCTTGGTATTCAAACTGGGTAATATTGTTTAAATTTTGTTAAGTAAATCCGAGATAAGAACGCCTCCGGTTTTTCTTCAATTAATGAATTGAAGAATGACTCGCTAGCAGCAATCTTATTCTCATATACTTGGCTCACAATATCTCGAAAACTAGGGCTCTCCAGGGTACGTACCAGTTGAACTATGCCCCGCAAAGTCAGACAAGTGGGTTGCCCATCTAGTGGATGTCCGGAATCTTGAAAGAGTCTATTGGGTGGGATACTCGGGTACGAGGGGTATATTTTGGTTTTAGTATGTAGATCGGCGCTACTCCATACCAAAAATCCCTGTTTGCTCACTTGCATTTTTTGGTTCTTATTGCCATACGCGAGCACCCCTTCGATGGATATACGGTCAATTGGGAACATTAGATTCGACTCTAGGCTTTGTATGGGTGGTAGGTTGTGCTTGCCTTAGCACAACTTCTCCTGGCGAAATCCGGGAGCACAACGGGCGCGGCCAGAATCATACTAAAATGGAGGACTTCTGAGTTTATAACTCAACAACCAGGGCTCGTGCAGATAATCTGAAAGGTGCAAATGACTTAACGCTACTCAGGGACTCGTCTAAGAGAAGACTGTGTGTTTTTGTGAAATTTTCATTTCGATGGTCATTGCGCTCCCCAGGCTCTGAGATGGTAGCGTTGCACGCACCAAATCCAGAGACAGGGACCGCCGCGCTTACCTAAGAATACGCCAGCGCAGCACTTCAGCCTCGCCTAGTTACAAGGCTTTGGGGGAGTTTACGACCTCATCAACAACTTTCTAGGTATCACTATCACATCCCTAACACACTTACACGAGTAAGAGATGACAACTACTTCCCACTTTGAGGAGCACAAACTCGTTACTGAATTTAAACGAAAGCGTTACATACACACAATCACCGACTTGGAGGAGGGAATAAGATATGAAACCTGGGTTCGGATCAAGACTCTCGGAAAGGGCTCGGAAGGCACGGTTTATAAAGAGACCTGTTTGGAGGGGAAAGGTGTCAGAGCGGTCAAACAGATCCGAAAGTCCACCACCGGCGCTAAACGGAACGAAATGGGCATTTTAATACAGCTTCGTGCGGTAATACCCCTCATTCCGCGGAAGAGGAAATACGCCTATGTGCTAACTGCGTGTTTACAAATTAGTACCCAGAGCACTTCGTTCAGCTAACAGGCTGGTTTGAGGACAAAAACCACATTTACTTGGCAATGGAATACCTTCCAGGCAATCTTGGTGCACTTCTCAATAACCGAAACCTATCTGAATGTGAGGTAAAGAGCATTACAAAACAGATCCTCATGGGACTAGACATAATGCATAAGATGAGTATCTGTCACAGAGATCTGAAGCCTAGCAATATCCTGATCGCCCAATGGATACCAGTTTCAATAAAGATCGCCGACTTTGGCATCTCTAAACACTTCGACAGCACTGAATGTCGAACCACGGTAGGGACGAATTCTTTCATGGCACCGGAGGTATGGGGATTCGGTGACCAAGTGACCAGCGTATATACAACAGCAGTTGATATCTGGTCCTTGGGATGTTTACTGTGCTTCATGATTACCAAAGCATTACCATTTCCAGATACCAAAAGCCTAGAGATGTTTGTGCAAGGCCAGATCCTATTTCCACCGATCGCTAGTACCGCACGAACTATCCCTCCCTCAGCGATTGAACTTATAACCAGTATGCTGCAGCCCTTGCCACAGAATCGACTACCAGCATCAAAGGCTCAATTACACTCTTGGCTTTTGTTCAATGAGCCACCCCGTGGCCCAGGTCAACTGACCTCTGGGGACCCAGCTCCGTCAAGCGCTGAATCCAAATTGGCTCCCCTGGACACATCTAGTTCAAATACACAACACCGGCTTTCTCATCTTGAAGTGAGGGGCACATTACCCCACTTAGATACACGGCCAAAGCAGCAGCGCCGGGATGCTGCCCTTGTTGGAGGAGGAGGTAAGACTCTAACTATCTTCAATGTACTCAAGGGTTAATCACTGTTCCAGAATCGATTCAATATATACTAGTGGCGGCGGCTGCGAGCGGCGATTGCAAGAGACTCATGGAGGCGCTGAGGAAGGGAGCAAAGCCAATGGAGAATCCTGCCGAGTCCGGATACCCACCAATATATTTAGCTGCAAAGAATGGACACCTCCCAGTCATCAAACTGCTCCTCACGAACGGTGCACATCTCGGCGTGGAGGGCAAGCATAAGGTCTCTGCTTTGCACGGGGCTACTGATGCCGGAAACATTCAAATAGCCAAGTACCTGTTGGACAATGGTGCGGATATCTCAGCGGTGGCAGGAGACGGACGGATGGCGCACCATATGGCTGCTCACAGAGGTGCGACTGAGGTCCTTCAGCTCCTGGTTGAACGAGGGGCAGATATATCAGCACGGCAGGCATCAGAAGCTCAAATGACCGCTCTCATGTATGCCGCGCGGAAAGGTCATTTAAACGCAGCACGCTACCTACTGGACAGAGGTGCGGATATCTCGGCGGTGGAAAAATACGGACGCATGGCGCACCATATCGCTGCAGGATATGGTGCGACTGAGGTTCTTCAGCTCCTGGTTGAACGAGGGGCAGATATATCAGCACTAGATGCACTAGATGATCTAGGGACCGCTCTCATGTATGCTGCGTGGAAGGGTCATTTAAACGCAGCACGCTACCTACTGGACAGAGGTGCGGATATCGCGGCGGTGGAAAAGAATGGACTCATGGCGCACCATCTCGCTGCACAATCTGGTGCGACTGAGGTTCTTCAGCTCCTGGTTGAACGAGGGGCAGATATATCAGCAGCATCCGGCGATCAATGGACCGCTCTCATGTATGCTGCGCGGAAAGGTCATTTAAACGCAGCACGCTACCTACTGGACAGAGGTGCGGATATCTCAGCGGTGGAAAAGGGCGGACGCATGGCGCACCATATCGCTGCAGGACATGGTGCGACTGAGGTTCTTCAGCTCCTGGTTGAACGAGGGGCAGATATATCAGCACGGGGTGCATCCGGCGATCAATGGACCGCTCTCATGTATGCTGCGCAGAGCGGGCATTCAAACGCAGCACGCTACCTACTGGACAGAGGTGCGGATATCTCAGCGGTAGGACAAGTGGGACGCATGGCGCACCATCTCGCTGCACAGTTTGGTGCGACTGAGGTTCTTCAGCTCCTGGTTGAACGAGGGGCAGATATATCAGCACGGCAGGCATCAGAAGCTCAAATGACCGCTCTGATGTATGCTGCGCAGAGCGGGCAATTCAACGCAGCACGCTACCTACTGGACAGAGGTGCGGATATCGCGGCGGTGGAAAAGAATGGACGCATGGCGCACCATCTCGCTGCACAACATGGTGCGACTGAGGTTCTTCAGCTCCTGGTTGAACGAGGGGCAGATATATCAGCACGGGTTGCACCAGAAGCTCAAATGACCGCTCTCATGTATGCTGCGTGGAACGGTCATTTAAACGCAGCACGCTACCTACTGGACAGAGGTTCGGATATCTCGGCGGTGGAAAAATACGGACGCATGGCGCACCATCTCGCTGCACAGTCTGGTGCGACTGAGGTTCTTCAGCTCCTGGTTGAACGAGGGGCAGATATATCAGCACGAGAGGCATCAGAAGATCAATGGACCGCTCTCATGTATGCTGCGCAGAGCGGGCATTTAAACGCAGCACGCTGCCTACTGGACAGAGGTGCGGATATCTCAGCGGTGGGAAAAGGGGGACGCATGGCGCACTATATCGCTGCACAGTTTGGTGCGACTGAGGTTCTTCAGCTCCTGGTTGAACGAGGGGCAGATGTATCAGCACGGCAGGCATCAGACGATGAATGGACTGCTCTCATGTATGCTGCGTGGGGCGGTCATTTAAACGCAGCACGGTACCTACTAGACAGAGGTGCGGATATCTCAGCGGTGGGAAGAGGGGGACGCATGGCGCACCATATCGCTGCACAGTTTGGTGGGACTGATGTTCTTGAGCTCCTGGTTGAACGAGGGGCAGATGTATCAGCACGGCAGGCTTCAGAATATCAATGTACCGCTCTGATGTATGCTGCGTGGAACGGTCATTTAAACGCAGCACGCTGCCTACTGGACAGAGGTGCGGATATCACGGCGGTGGAAAAAGAGGGACGCATGGCGCACCACATAGCTGCGCAATTTGGTGCGACTGATGTTCTTCAGCTCCTGGTTGAACGAGGGGCAGATGTATCAGCACGGCAGGCTTCAGAATATCAATGTACCGCTCTGATGTATGCTGCGTGGAACGGTCATTTAAACGCAGCACGCTGCCTACTGGACAGAGGTGCGGATATCACGGCGGTGGAAAAAGAGGGACGCATGGCGCACCACATAGCTGCGCAATTTGGTGCGACTGATGTTCTTCAGCTCCTGGTTGAACGAGGGGCAGATATATCAGCACGGCAGGCATCAGAATATCAATGGACAGCTCTCATGGTTGCCGCGCGGCAAGGGCATTTAAACGCAGCACGCTACCTACTAGACACAGGTGCGGATATCACGGCGGTGGAAAATGGGGGACGCATGGCGCACCATCTCGCTGCACAACATGGTGCGACTGAGGTTCTTCAGCTCCTGGTTGAACGAGGGGCAGATATATCAGCACGAGAGGCATCAGAAGATCAATGGACCGCTCTCATGATTGCTGCGCAGAGCGGGCATTTAAACGCAGCACGCTGCCTACTGGACAGAGGTGCGGATGTCGCGGCGGTGGAAAAGGCTGGACGCATGGCGCACCATATCACTGCAGAATATGGTGCGACTGAGGTTCTTCAGCTCCTAGTTGAACGAGGGGCAGATATATCAGCACCGGACGTATCAGAAGATCCATGGACCGCTCTCATGTATGCCGCGCGGCACGGTCATTTAAACGCAGCACGCTACCTACTAGAAAGAGGAGCGAGTATATCCGTAACACAGGCGGGTGATACAGCAATGTCCATGGCTGCCAATAAGGGGCATATAGAAGTCGTAGTTCTGCTCAGCGACTGGAACGAAGGAGACACGAACATAACCTTCACTGAGCACGATAACCCCAGGCTCTTAACTGAAGACTCTACTCAAACCACGAGTGAAGATGAGTCTATAACGTCGTCGGATTCTAGGGCATCGCCCTCCGAATCCTTGTTTTCCTCACACCTCAAACATCTTGACACAACCTCTGAGACTATCTGGGAGTGATCTTCGATACAGACACCATGCATCGACTGCGCGATTTCAACCCCTCCCCGAATTCACGGCCCTCGACTGATCCCATATTCAAGTTTTCTTCCTCCATTTCCGAACTCTATTAGCTGCTCCATTCTTGATATGCGCTTCTCGTGGCCAGCAGGCTCATTTTTCTTTCAATTCGCTCGGCTCAATACCGACCTATTTTCTCATGTCCATCCTCCGCGAACATACCTTCCTTTGCCATCTTCCATACCTTTTATTTCACTGAGACTGTCATCTTCACATTTTCAATGTATATTCAAAGCCCAAAAGAGCTTGCAGCATGATCCCGGCATTCGTATACATAGGAGAGTTTTACGCGGCGGGGGTGTCGTTCCTTTTACCAAGCATATACTGCATCCATAGTGGCGGATCATTTCCTTTCCCTTGTTGATCTTTGTTTTATTTCGTGGTTTCTCTGTTATAGTTTCCTATCACATCTCTATCAATGAATCGAGCAGTCAATCTTTACAGTAATCTGTGGTCGGGGGTCATATATCAATTCTTTAAGGTGCTAGCTTATAACACCGGCCATCCCCGAGAGAGACGCTCGTGGAGACGCCGTCCCGTGGGGGGATGAGATATATTTTGAATCTAACCCTCAAGCGCCCACCCCCAACCCTGCTGTAACAAAAAGCTCAACCTAATATACCCTGTCCTTTGCCTACAAGCACAGGAGAACAGCATTGCTCCCACCCCAGCTACTTCCCCAAGCCTCAAACAACGAGCTCCTATCCGTAGCAGACGCCGTAGAAGGAGCAATGAAGGGTCGACGCGTCGGTGCGTGTATACGCTGTGCTGTGAGTGAGGCCGCCCTATGAAAACAGCCAATTAGCAACTCTCCCAGGAGCCAGGAGAGGGAGCTTGAACCTTGGGAACACCAACTTGCGTGGATTGTAGTATTGCGCTGATGATTGGAAACTCCAAAGTTGTGTGTGGATTGGAGAAGTGACTATAGCTAGCTAGTAGAAATCTGCACGCTATCTCTTGTTCCGACCTGAGTGCAGCGGGGGCACAGGGAGAAGGTTAAGATAGTCTATCCCAAGGTGAGCAGTTGGTATCTCCTGCTGTCTTAATTCCGGCCTTGGGAGGCTCCCGTGCTGGCGGACAGGTTGGGTGTGCAGGTTCGGGGCGTTCGGGGGAGATGGGGGGGGGGGGGGGGGGGAAGACCCCCCCAACCCCCGGGG
>VOVZ01000043.1:353767-402543 GCA_008079325.1 Morchella conica | reverse complement strand
GGGGGGGGGGGGGGGGGGGGGGGGGGGGGGGGGGGGGGGAAGATCCACACCAACCACCGGGGACACCCGCGCACCGGGATGCTCTCTGGTGGCTGGAAAGTTGCGCGCTGTTCTGATGTCGAGTCTCGGCCAAGTAAGTCTTACGGTTACGGGTAGGCTTAGCTCGGTATCGAAAAGCGTTGAAATGCGTCGGCGTGTCATGATTTCTTGCCGAGTCTAGGTCACGTGGCACCCAGCATCGTGCAAAGAGCCGCACAATTCACATCCTATCAGAACGTGGTAAGCGGCGGCACTAGGTAGGTGGGTAAGGTCGCAACCGTCAGCCTCACACACCCGCAGTCCTATCCCTTCGTCTGGTAGAGTACCTACATCAAACATGCTGACCATTTTTGGTGGTGGCCAAAGGAGTGGCTAGTGTTATCTCTGGCCAATATCTCGTCAGCATATGCTGTGGCGTCTTTGGCCCCCACGAATGGATAAGAAGAAGGCTGGGCACGAGACAGATCCACGAGCCTTCACAAACCTCCGCGCGCACCCATGTACTCTGCATGGGAACTCACCACGGTGGTGCGCGTGTGCCTCTTCAAGTAGCCAGATACTAGATACGGCCAATTTCGTTCTTCAACGGATCTGGATATCCCCCAGCTCGTTCACACCCCGGTGCACCCGCAAGTCTTGCACCCTCCATGGAGAGGAGTACCCCCAGCCCCGAGTGTATAGACCACACCGATCCATGCCACCCCGAATTGGATCCCGGGACCACAATACACATCTATTTTGATGTCGGAAGCTGAAAAAAGGATTTTCATTTTGCAGGTGAATTAATCGAGCCTCGACTACCTCCCCCGACTACAACGGAGAGGTCCCAATACCTCCGCGAAAAGATCTCACCAAGAGTCGGAACAGCATAGCTCCAGGCCCACGGTAGGAAGGTTGAATGCACCATCCAACACTCAACGGCACCTCGATATACAAATGCTTCCCCAGAAACGGCCAGAATGAAAGAAGGTAAAGAGCACTGCCGCCGATCCCCAGCACCGCCACCAATCCCTTCTCCTTTCCCAAACCATCACTGTGTGCAATACCGTGCCTGCGGAGTATAGAGGAGAGATCCCAACCACTATATCGAACCTAGAAGATCCACGCGAGAAAAGTAAAATGCTAGGACATCCTGAGCTCCAATCAGCCCGCAGCGCCATGGCGTTGCGCCTGCAGAAACACGTTGTAGAGCTTTGGCCACGGAATGGTCACGATCTCATATGAGCGATAAGCACTCTCTATGGGCCATGGGACTATGGGATTTCATATTATTTGTTTCCGTTACTCATACTACATGTATTTTGGGTAATTGTAGTCATCAAGGCTCGGGACATATTGCTTATATATATATATATTGTCTCTCATCACATCTCTCTGCAATAGCTTTTTCGTGCAGTGCGAATATTAGTCTTCTCCTCCTCCGACGTGAGATTGCGTGCAACAGATTCAAGAAAGACTTCCATCTGTTGACCCATTTTCCAATGCAAACATTGACGCAACCAAGCGTGCCTAGTGTTTTTATGGTAATTCTGATGGCCGCCCCCGCGGACATGCGCTGGGCGCGGCGGTTTGTGTCGAGCGGGAGAGTACCCACCCCGAATCGGACCCCCGGGACCGGTTATGTGGCCCGGCGGTGATGCTCGCGAGACATGTAGTTGCCGTGCCTGATTGATAAGGAGAGTGAAGGTTTGTGATGTGTTTGTAAGATGTATGCTAGTAGGCCTGTCATTTGCGGCGCGCGGTCTAGAGGACAGATAGAGTTTTTAGCTGCCTGCGACGGAGAATGTGAAGGAACTGAACAACGAAGCCTATGCGCCCACCCGAAGGAGCAGGAAGGGAGAGCTACACAGTTGCAACCGATAGCTCTGCCACAGGTGCCCCACACACCTGCAAATGGTGTACATACACACGTTACGGCAGTGTCTACTTGTGCCTTTGTCTATATTTCTCTATCAGCAGCCGCACCTCCATCTGCCCCCTCCGCGTCCCAGCATAGCTCTTCCCATCCCGGGAAAGCCCTCCTCCCGCCAACACACGAACTACCATCACTGGCACGCGTCCCAAGATGCCCTCTCCTGGCCGTACTTCGCTAGTCCCCTCCCACCCAAAAACAGCACCCCCCCGTCCCCCCACCCGCAGGGACCCCCAACACCCGTAAACACAGTTCCGCTACTCCATCACCTGTCCGTTTCCCTCCGCCTTGTCGAGCACCCCTCTCCTACGGGGTCTCGCTAATCCAACACCTCTCCGGCCCCCCCCTCCCACAGCTCAACACTAGCACCGTGTGGCAGCAGTAGGTACAAAACCAGCCAAACCACAGGCATCGGCCGTCCGGCGCGGGGATGCGGCTGTGTCCGTCCTGCGACTCGAGAGGTCGGATCTCTGTCGCATAGAGTTGCTGGTTGCTGTTGGTGATGGATACACGTGTAATTGGCGAGGAGCGCGGGGGTAGCAGCGCGCGGGCACTCGTGGTGACGATGTGGCGGTGGCTGGAGGCAGGACTCGGAAAGCGCCTCCCCATCTCCTGCCAAAGGTAACGAGAGCATACATATTGTCCGGAAGCGTGAGGCTGAGAGACGCACGGACAGGACATGCTCTTGGCAGTGCCCAGCCATCCATCCCTGCATGAAGGTTCTACAGTCTTTCTCTTCACTAGTTACTCCCGAGATTTGAGAGAACACTTGGAATGGACACGTAAAATCTGGACTCTGCGCGCTTATAACCCCCCAAAAGAGTCTTCAAGGATACTACTCTATCTCTATATCATATATATCTCACTCTCTCTATGTGTAATTTCTTCGCTACTCATTTTGTAAATGAGGTTTCATTTTTGGTTATAGCTCTTTGAGTTTAAAAACTCATAATCCATGATGGCCTTTTAATCACAAGTCATATCATGTCTGCGTCTTGACAACGCCCCCACCCACCCAAACCAGAGCCCGTATCGGTCAGCGCCCATCAATACCCACTCGGGTTAAACAGCTCATACTAACCCTTTCTGAAAACGACGGAAGGCACGACCATGAGGCCCCATACACGGTGAAATGTGGAACTCTCAACCGCCCTTTGCGCAGTGATTCTACAAATGTTGGAAGTACTGGAGGTCAGACTTCGCGACCAGCTGGTTTCCAGGCAGGAATTGGGCAGGGTTGGGGTTTCAGCGGCCGTGCCAGCAGGAAAGGCTGCTTACATAGCAACCAACCCTGTCGTTCTCGATTAATCAGACTGCAACAATCCGAGAGAAATCAAATCCGAGTACAAAATAGTAGAAGATTGAACCTTAGTATGTTAAGGTTTTTTTGACTAACAGAGTTGACCACTAACCATCACCAACCAGCTGATGACTGCATATTCGGCAAGAGAACCAAGAAAGGGAAGCTGTATACCTTGGCTGGAGGGCAAGGCTCCGTTTTGTGACCCTTGAGCCCAGAATTACAAGAACCAGAATTACTATGACTATATCGCCTTTCCTCGCTGGCATTGAGCCTTCAGTATTTATTCTGCGATCACCATGCATGCATCGGGAGTTGTCTGTTGTCAACCCTAACCCTAACATTAACAGCAACATTGAAAAAATAGGCAGATCTGGAATAACTTGAATGCTCAATGTTTCAAATCCAGCAGCGGACAGTGTATATTACCATATAGGGCTTTGATCCCGCGCAGCCAAAATCTTCTATTCGGTAACATGACCATGTGCAACATTGATCAATGAAGTAAACTAAGTAGTGTTAAGTGACCATCACAGGATCCCACCCCCCCCGAGTGAAAGGCCTTAATCCATCCATGTTCAAGTAGGGGACCGGTAAGTATCATATACTGACGCCTGTAAATCTGGGTCTATTGGAGACGAAGTACATTACCAAATCTATATTTGACAACGGAATAGTTCTGTGAAAATAATCTATCCTTTTAAACAAGAGGTTCTTGGTCTAACCAGTATTAGTACATTAAAATATTTCTAGAGTACGCATTGCTTATACAGCACTCATTATGTCTCATCCGGTATTACGATGGTATTCTGGCTGTATGGACCAATACTACTCCCGAGTCGCCGCTGTACAGCGATGGGTAATAAGTCATCAGACGGAATGCCACGAAAATACGCGTTTGCAGGCAGAACTGTGGCTAGGTCGTCCGATGACTTTTTACCCACCGCTGTACTACAAGCAAGGGGTAGGATGATGGCACTGTGTAGGTACTTGAACAATTCCTTTGCATACCACAATGAGAATTTACCACTCTTTCATAACTAGAACAACTCTCGATCCGCGAGGTGGCCACTGCTATTATGAAGTATCCGAAAATGAAAGCCCGGATATCGAAATTATTTGATTAAAATCGAAAGGTACACACACAAATGCACTGCAGTCACATACTCTACTCGGGGCAGGTAAAAAGTACCGGACAATGCAGGTTTTTGGTTCACTAATGGATGCGCGTGCTAGGCGTGAACTACTGCAAAAAAAGCCCAGAGACAAAACCTGCATTGTCCGGTACTTTTTACCCGCCCCGAGTACTCTACTGGGGTACTAGCTACCTCATACGGGTCGTCGGGCTTGTTGTTCACATGGTCTATATGAGGTCTTCCGGCTCTCAACGCACATGCAAGTGTTTATATTCTGGCTTGGCTTTACCGCTGATACGACATGGTTGCACAATGCTCAGTGCGCATACCATGCAGTATCAGTCTACTATACTCGTATTTTCCTGGACCGGGCCACTATTGCATACACCTAAAATCACAATCTTGGCGTATTTTGTATGGGATGCAGTATCAGTCGCATTCAAAAACGTCAGGGAGTTGCGAGTATCTATATACAAATGCATACACGAAATATGACCGCGGCTATTTTTCATTCTGCGCATGAGCAATTAAATTTACGGAGCCTATCAGGGCACCGAAATAAATAAAAGGCTTTACACATCATTTAAGGGTGCGACCAAGCGATCGTCTGGTTGACCAATGCCAATAATATATATGGCTATGAAGCCGATTGATCCCACATGCTGTACGATCATGAGGTCATCGTCAGCCGGATGCGAAGAATTGCGCAGCGATTGTTTACTTTATGGGTCTATCTGTGTGTGTCTGTCTGTTTATCATAAATCCCGCGGATCGTGTTAGCAACTCTGCCTAGCTTCGCACTGACATAGTACATTCTCTAGTCTTTCTGGTCGGTGAATATAAAGCCCTCACAAACCTCTCAGAAAAACCACCTTCACCATTGCAACCAAGACCAGAAACATAGCCGCTTGCGGAGTTCTAGCTTCAATCGCCACCAACTAGATAAGATGTCAACAGAATCCCCCGACCTCCAAACAACCGCCAATGATAATTCCCGCTTCGATTTCCAGAGAATCATCGTTGATAATGGCCGGTTCGCGAATCCAGCCAGTAACCCATCAAGGCGCCTAGCAATCGGTGTGTGTACTTTGCTCGTCTTCTTTAGCTCAAGATTATTATGTACTGATACTGACATGATGGATGCAGTGACATGCATGGATGCATGGGTAAACGAAAGTGACCTGCTCGGTATCAGGGCCGGGGAAGCGCACGTGATTCGCAACGCCGGGGGAAACGTGAAGGACGCCTTAAGGAGTCTGATCGTCTCGCAGCAGATGCTGGGTACTAATGCGATTCTGGTAATGAAACATACCGGTAAGTGTTGCCCTCCTCCTGGTTTACTCCCATGATCGATAATGGCTCATGGGGCGGGTTACACTTACTTATATGCGACATATTTGATACATATACAGGGTGCGGTATGGAGGGACTAAAAAACTCACAAGTTGTTGCGGCAATTGAAAAAAACCCTGATATCAATGATAAGGATGGAATCGCAAAAAATATGGACTTCCTGGGGATCGAGGGGTATGTGTTAGCGCTTGATACCACTACGAGGGAAACGTCAAGGACTAACATATAAAAGGCCGCTGGAAGAGGCTGTTAGAAACTCGGTCGCATATCTAAGGGACCATGCGCTTATACTTTCAGTGCCCCGAGAGAATATCCAGGGCTGTATCCTCGATAGAGACACGCGTCGTATTAAGCTAGTCGATTAAAATTCAGTAAATGGAGATCTGTGATCTCCATAACCGAGATGAACACGTAGCATTAATCATTTCTTTTTCTCGGTGGGAATTTGGAAGATTGGTGGGACTCTATTCATAGGACTTATGATTTTGTATCTGATAGCAAAAATGGTAAATTACTTCCCCGAGGATGCTGTGAGATTCAGATCTAGTTGCTGCCTATACATCTGCTATACCCATGGGAGCCCGTCCTACCATGTGAGGTCGTCTGAAAGCTCCTATTATTTCTAGAATAGTTTATATAGATCAATCCCCTAGGCCTTTGAATCATCCGAATATATCTTTCCGTTGATATGGGTGTAACGGTTGAGGGTAACAATGGCCAAGCGTCAGCATGCCCATGGTTTCCAAAGGTAGAAACCGGTTGTAATATAAAATAAAACCACTGCGACCATTAAATCAAGGCACGGTGTTCCTGTACTAATTGTCAGAGTTCGGGCTAGCACTCATCATAACCGAAAGGTTACATATGAGTAATGAATTAAACAAGAAAAAGAAGGGTACGGAGGTCCTGGCGCGGGCAGTAGCTGAGGTGCTGGCACAGGCGCTAGTACAGGCGGTCACGGAAGTGGTCGCAGAGATTTGTACTGGTTAAACTGTCGTGGTGGTCACGACGAGGTCATCTTTCGAATGCTCACCAAATATCACTCGCTGCCTTCATCACCAGTGATTATTGAAAATAAATAGAATAAATAATAATAATAATAAATGCGGGAGCTTGTGACTTTCTTGATTGACTTGTCTTATTTGTTATACAGGAGGCATATGAAGCCCTTATTTCTACAAGAATATTGTGCCTAGAACAGTCCATATGTGACTACATATTGACATGTTTGATGACACTCACATGAGTACTAGGGCTTTTCTTCTAGCCTTGGACCCTCGCTCTAACAGCTATCACTTCCATTCCCCGGCGGTGCTGGTGGCGGCGTCGATTTGGTGCAATTGGGCACTCATTTAGCGCTCATTGGGTACTCGATTTGATCCAGTTCCTCTGCACATTTGGTGCTTAATATGGTACAAGAGGCTTACAATTCGAAGTTCCGGTGGTGCTGGCAGAGGTGATGGAGGTACTGTGGCAAGTACTGACGGAGGCTTTGGTGAACAACTAGTGGAACTGCTGGTGGATGTAAACGTGAAGGGTTCTGCGCTGCGTTGGGGCTGCTAGAGTAAGTCTCCGTCACTGGTTTAGACGTGATTCCGTCTCTCTACGGCTTATGTGACACAACTTTCGATAGTAGGTGGGCGTGTAAGCTTGAGCTACAATCAATCTTGGAGGAAGAGCCTCTAGGAAAGACTCTAAACCACGCTTATTTCGAGCTAAAGGTCGATCTCTACCAATGGATATCCACGTTGACACACCTACCCTGTCGTAAATCGTACTATAGACGTTGGCCTTTACCCACCATTGTCCCCAAAACCTTTCTTTAACCTTCGCAGCATTCGGGTAGCGGTGACGGTAGCGATGGCGGCGGTGGATGTGGCGGAATGTTGGTGATCAAAGTCATTTTAGCGCGATCCTCTTGACTTGGGGGTGCCTATAATAGTGGTGTTATGGGTATGGTATTACATGCAGTGGATTTGGTTATACTGGTAGTGCTGATGGTAGTATTATTGGTAGCTGCGGCTCTGGTGATGGTGTTGTCACAATTATGTGATGGTGGTGGTCGTGATTGTGTAGCAGCGCCGTTGTGGTGGTGATTGTAGTGGTCTAATGATACCTGAGTACGACAACCCAAGCCTAAATACCCATGGCATATACGGATCCCACCACAATCACAACCACAACCATTGAATATTAGCCTATGCGATATATATATTAAGTGCTATTTGAGATGTTACTAATAACATCGAAGAAAATTCTTTCTATTGAGGAGTGGTTGTGTTTGTGGGGTAGTGCCCCAGGAACTCCTGGCGGGTGCGCCACCTATTTTATTTTTTCCAACGCATCTTGTTTTGATCCCGCTCATTTCGATTGATGGTATATTGTGATGGGCGCCGTGTTGATGGCGGCGGTGGTGCCGGTTTTGGTGGCGCCAGAGGTCGTGGTGGTAGTCTTCGCGGCGGTGGTAATGGAGGTATTCATGGATGTGTTGGTCTTATTGGTAGCTGGGTGGTGTTGGAGAGAGAGTACAGATCCCTCTTTGCGGGAGTTACATAGCTCCTGCAATATCTTTCTCCGCCGCGTTTTATTTTTCTCACCCTCATTTTTATTTTTCCCCCTCAGTTTGATTTTCTGTCTCGCATTTCGTTTGGTGATATGTTGTGAGGCGCCGCTCTGATGGCTGTAGTGGCAGTTGGGGCGGTGGTGACGGCGGCGGCGTTGGTGGGTGTGGCTGTGGTGGCGGAGGCGCATAATCCGCTGATTTGGTACTAGTAGAGGTGTCGAATTAGTGCAATTAGGCGTAGATTTAAGGCTCGGTTTGGTGCTGTACGCGGAGATGCTGTAGACGGCGAAGGTTCTGATGGTGGTGGTGGTGGAGGTGGTGGCGAATGTGCTGGTGGAGAACACGACCTACAAACCTACTATTGCCGGAGACGGGGCATTAGGCCAGGGGATCTGTCAGTGGAAGTCACACAACCAACACCTATCCCTTGGACGGATGAAAGTTGTCAAATTCGCGACCTGGGCCGTGCGCTACTTAGTAAAGGAATTGTATTGCTTTTTATGGTAAAGAGCAACAATAAGAATTTCCAACAATTACCACTAGGCCAGTAATAGCTCAGAGAGGGTGGTCGCGAATTTGACAAGTTTCATCCGTCCAAGGGATACTCATCAACGGCGGGGTCAAATATTGTTTCTGCATTACTGTATGTAGCGAAAAACAAATCACCAATTGGATGTTTTTTTAGAACCTATATATGCACACCGCTCTAATTTACTTCGTCGGCTTCAAATTGATGGATCGGAATCTCGTGATCATCTGGGTCGATTGCTTAAAAGGTTACTACAAAGAAATAACAAAATGTGAATATTAGATTCATCAGAGCTCCAAATCACGGGTATAAAAACAGATATCGTGGTGTTAATGTGCTTAACGTACACCCCTTCCCCGTCCCCAGTCGTCTCTCGCAGTGTCAGCCCGCCACAGGGAGGGTGGTTATAGGATATGTACGAAAACCAAAAGCGAATACGCGCTTGACCGAGACGGCGTATCAGAAATTGCGTACCGGGGACCAAAGCCCCCTCTCACCAAGACCCCCCTCGTCATGGGTGGGCGGACAGACAGAGCTAGGAAGGATTACTCATCCGCCCCTTGGCTGGCTGGTCCACACCTAGAACATATTCAGGGCTCAGCTAAATCAGGTATTTTCACCGCCCCGCGCACGAGCAAACTCCCAGGGTTGGTCCGGAAATGGTAATCCCGCGGAGGATGTGTGGCTACCTACATGTAGTTAGGGTGTGATTATGACCGGAAATGGATTATTTCCGGGTGTGGTTATTTCCACCCCCGTCCAATGCAACAGGATGGCTAGAGAGGAAGGAGAACCCCCTGTCAGCCACACCAACACCACACGGGGTTGACGCAATGCTGGTCGATAGCGATGCACACTCCAAGGCTGTGCTTTTTGGTGCCTTGCTGTTTGTCTGTGTTAGCGGCGTGAAATATATCACTCATTCCTTGCACCTCCGCGTGGTATACTGGTAGTTTTGCTTGCTGGTTTTCTTTTATTTTGCCCCAAGAGGTCTACTATATGTAGAGTTTCACTGATCGTGTCACCGCCGCATTGGTGTGGTTACATGATTAATATTACTACTGGCTCCTAAGCGATTGCGAATATAGGTACTTACTTTATTCAATACTATAAAGCAAGAGAATAGAGAGGAGTCCACAAACTGGGGTGGGTGATAATAGAAAACAGGAAAGAGTAAAATGAGTGTCTACCAAAAAAAAACCCAGAAGTGTGTTATTCTCTGCATCATTGCGGATGAGCTTTGGGAGGGATAAGCCTGTTTCCCTCATGTGCGGTATAATTTCGGAGAGATTGGTGAAGTTGTAATGGGATTCGTCGGCATGCTCCTTGACCGCGGTGGTGATACCGCTTTTTTACGGTACTTCTGGCAACATGTAAAGTCAACTCGTCACTCTCACACAATACCACATAGCTATAGTAGTATAAATTACATCACATCTTCGCGTACTGTATATACCTTTCCGGTGGTTGTGGGGTTTCGCTTAATCTCGTGTTCTCTTGGCATCCGCCACTCTCGGTACTCGCATACATATAAGCCACTACCAGCCACTGTAGTCACGGCGACCCCCACCTGCTAAATCGGGTAGTAATTAATGTCGCTAGGGATTAGTTCAAGGAGGGGGCGGCGAGGCTTGGGATAGCACTCCCGGCTTCAAAGATTGCCTCCGTCTTCATACAGCTACTCTATAAAAGTATTTGTCATTTAGTTTCAATAACCGGCGGTACGCAACGCGGAACACTGATAATGGTGATATTAGAGGCTTGCGGAAATGGAGCCAGCTCTATACTTTGATTTATGATTGGTTAATGGTGTGATCCGCACCACTCAGGTTTTCAGAAGATGGAATGGCCTCATTTGCACAAAGTCTCTATTGTTAATGCTGAATTCAAAACAACAAAAGATATAGAATATAGCTTATGAGTAGAGCACGGCGAGACAGGTCTGTTGCCAGTTAGTGAGAGGGATTGAGGTTTGTGGCCGTACGTTTCCTATCCCGTCTACTGTTTTGGTCCCGTCTCTTAATGACATCTTAATTATACTCTATAAAAGTCCTACAGAATATTAAGGCATCAGTTGAATTTCACTAATCCTATTACAATGACATGTATTCATAGATCTTTTAAATCGGGAACGGTAGAGCTCAAATCTTGGTGGGGCGGCTAGTTGCTATGCAGAGTTCGGGTTTAACTACATGTACATATGTATCTCGACCAATGAAATCGCCAAGCCTTCTGTAATCCCATAATCTAGTAGTAGAAAATATGGCATCGCACTGTGCATGTAGCCATAGTAGCTACTGGAGCAACCGTCAAGCCTGGAGAGAGATAACTGTTGGGTGGCCATATTAGGGGGATTATATTAGATGTGACAATGAAAGCGGCCCAAGGAGACTCTACGGAAGTGTAATGAGGCTCTGCAGTGAGGCTCCGCGGTCGCATGCCACACCATACTTGTGCGCCCATCCCCACCTTCTTCTCGCCTCCACCCCAATCGATATCTCCACCACTCAAATTAGCGATATAATCTACCCACACATCTACCTTGATGCGTTCTGCTGCTAATAACCCCCTCAAATCTTTTTATCTAAGTCATGCAACAGAATATAGGCCACAGAGTAGATATCTCTACAAGTAGGGTCGTTCTAACGCAATTGGAGTTTGGCTGGGTTTGGTATGGTGTGGGGGTGAATTGTCTGACGGGTCGCGGATGAAAGTATCAGATGCCACCTTCTGATTGAAAGCCGAGCAATCAGTAAATGAGTCTTCTGGGTCTATGGCAAGCTCTACCTTACCTCCTCCACTGCCGAAATGGCTTCTCGGCGTACACAGCCACATCGCCTTTCGCCACAACAAGCACGCTCGTATCCACATTCTTCCATATCCCCCGCCCTCACTACCCACCACCTCCACAGCGATAGGCGCGTCCCGACCGTGTGTCTCCGCCTGCACCAGCATCCCTCCCCCCCTTCTACACCTCCGGCCGCACAACCTCTCAGTCACAGCAGCCTGCACTGCCTACAACGTACTACGCTGCGCAGCCCTGAACACTGTACTATCTCTACGCCAGACATAGGCTCCATAATTACTAATTGCACCAGTTCTACCGTACGACCTAAAGCGTCACAACATCCTTCATATACTCGTCCCCTTTGACCTCCCGCCGCTCGTTCAATCATTGACTATCTCTCGCCCTACCACAACAGTTCCAACTACCGAGCCGGTATTAGTAGGCTTCTAGATCCTAGCTAGTGTACACTAACGATCATAGTGTACTTGATATCAAGTTTCACAACCAGAAACTCAACCTGTGTGGCACAAATCATAAGATGTCACTCGGTCAATGCCGCCCTGCTCCAGACCATAACTACGAACTATATGTTCCCCTGATGAAGTCACACCATCAGGCCGTTTACATAACTAAAGGATGCCCCATCACCACCTGGCTTCGCACCTCATCCCCACCCCCACACCAATCGCAAGCAGAGGGTATGAAAGGAAATCATAGGTTATCACTCGATACATTAGTTGTGACATACGCTGCCCCCATGACCCATAGCGATGTCCCCTACTTGCATCTTACACTTACCTTTCCCAGACCCAAACCTTGCCGTATTTTCATTCACCTGGGTCCAATTACATCAAGATGTATAACCACAAGGTAGCGCCCAGCGCCACAGCCTCCCCGCCCCTGACAAACCGCCAATCTCCACCTCTAATCTTGCCAGCCTTCCCTTACTGACTTTCCACCACAGAACATCGATTTTGACACCTAACTCCATCGCAAGCAAATTGTGCCCGCCACTCTTTCCCCGCCTTGCGCTGACCAGCTAGATCGAGTTTTGAACACCACCTGCTCCAAACTCCTCCGTCCCATCAGTCTTTTCCAACTTACTCTACCGGCTATGGGAATGGATTTATTAATCAATCCCTCCAAAAAGTGATGCGGAGGACGGGGCACATGGTCGCACAGGCAACAGTCGCAACCCTATCGTGAGTCTTTTCCTGAGTCCTGTACTGTGATTTGCAAAACAGTTCTGGGACGGTATGGTGGGGCGTCGGGAGCGGGGGGCTATGCGTTGCAAGGAACCATGGGATGGATCGTCTCAGGGGTGAAGGAAGGCTGTGACGCAGCCCAATGCGATAAGTAAACGCGATGGGCCCATCATGGCTACCACGTGACCTCGCCAACCCCGCAACTGCGCGGCAACAACGGACCATTTCCGAAATCATACGCGGAAACAGAACGCAACATGGCTGAAGCAGTGGTACGCACACCTTCAGCACCAACAATCAGAATTTCAAATATCCCGATAAAGATCTCACGCGATGATCTTCAGAAATACCTCCAAGAGCTCGATAGTCCTCTTGGTACCATTGCAGTAAACACGGCGGGGGACCCTTATATATCCCTGGCGCCTGAGGTGTCGGTGGGTGGCCAATCTCAGCGATTTCAAGTGGCAACCGTGACATTCTCCCGGCTTACTCATGTCCCCTCACCTCGTGGCTTCAGGCTGGGACCGTCTGGAGCAGCGTTTGAGGTGAGGGCAGACACCCATTTCCGAGGGCTCACACCGCTCAACAACCTCGATGATGCAGCAATCGAGTAAGTGACATCCGTGCCATTCGTATAATTGTGCTTTGTTGCTGTTGTGACTAGAGCTAATTCCGCGTCTAGTATCATCGCTGTGACTGGTCTAGCTGGGCATGCTTTTGGTTCCTGGAGGTCACGGGAGGGGTACGGGATGTGGCTGCGGGACTTTCTTCCCAGTGATATGCAGGACGACAGTTACCGGGCAAGGGTCTTCACCTATGGTTATGATACGGCACTCGTAGGAAGTCCCTCGCATGCTGGAATAGATCATTTCTCCCAGCAATTCATTGAGGCCGTTAAGGTAGCGAGGAGTGAGGTAAGCAAGACACCGCCACGCGCGTAAAATGGCCTCGAATGCTTATGCTGAGCAGTGCTCATCTCGACCACTAATCCTAATTGGACACAGCCTCGGTGGCTTGGTGATCAAAGATGTAAGCCCACCCCCCGGCCGTATCCCGTACATATATAGGAGACTCTTTCTAACTGAATTCAGGCCATCATCCAGTGTTTTGACAGTAAGGATAGCACCCTGGACTCGGTTGCTGGGATCCTATTCTTCAGTGTCCCGCACAAAGGGCTTGCGGACGCTAGTCTCGTATTCATGGTGCAGGGGCAGCCCAATGAGAACCTGGTTCGGGACTTGTGCGGAAATAGTCAATTCTTACGCTGCCTTGACCGGTCCTTTGGCTACCACATGAATCTCCGCGGAATGGGCACCAAGATCATCTCGTTCTACGAGACGGAGGAAACCCCGACTGTCAAGGTAGCCAATGCCTCTTCTCTGTCCGTTACAATGCTGATTGGCGTTCACTATAGGAAGTGGGTGATGGGAAATGGGGGAGGAGCGGGCCCGGCGTTCGGATGGTCACCCAGGAATCAGTCATGCATGCTGCAGGCGGTGGTCAAGCGTTCTCAATGGACGCCAACCATTCTTCGATTGTGAAATTTGCGCATCGCTCGGATCAGAAGTATGAACTTGTCCGTAGCAAGCTGCTAGGCATCGCCCGTATAATATCAATTACATCACCAGAAACACAAGGTGGGTTTCAGGGTCCCACGCGGCACCGTAAGATGCTAATAAGATGGCAGTCCCATGCGAGAAGAGAATTAAAGTCTGCGAATGGCTATATCCCAACGTGGTTGACAAGAAACATAAGGAGATAAGTGGAAAGAGGCAAGAGAACACAGGCGGCTGGCTTCTCGCCGATGTCAAGTTCACCTCCTGGAGGAATGGTTCAGGGTATCGACTACTCTGGGGCTGTGGGATTCGTAAGTGGAATGGTTCTCCGTGCCGGAGGTCACGATATCGACTGACAGTGGGATAGCCGGTGCCGGGAAGACCTTCCTGAGGTATGGTAACACCCGTCCACCGCGACTTCCCGATGTAACTGACCGTTCCTGCCATGCCCAGCTCCCTCGTAATCGATGTACTCGACGCCCACTCGAGGGCGTGCTCGAGTACTGGGCTGGCGTACATCTACTTTGACTATATGGATCAAGATCAACAGATGCCAATTGCGGTCTTGCGCAGTCTCATCAAGCAGCTTGTAGCCAGGCCCCGCGCACTGACCGTTCCCATCCCTATACCCGTTCGATCACTATACGACAAAAACTGCGCGGCGGGCACCACGCCCGAGATGAAAGACCTGCAGGATGGCCTTACTGCCAGCCTTGCTCTCTTCAAGGAGACCTTCTTCGTGTTTGATGCATTGGATGAGTGTCGAGAGGATCTACGGAAGGAACTCCTGTCATTGATCCATTGGATCGAGGAGAGTGGGGCCAGGATCTTTCTGACAAGCCGTCCTTACCAGGATATTGCGGCCTATCTCGCCCCAGCGGCCCCCAACAGCCAGGTTGAGAGAGTGGAGCTGGCGGCCCAGGAGGGGGATGTCATGATATACATCGAGAAAACAATCCAAGACCACGACGATGCTCGAAACCTGATCAAGGACGACCTCAGGGCTGCTGTCGTTTCCAGGCTCGTTGAAGCATGCAAGGGAATGTGAGTAGCCTCTGCCAGCCTATTCCTGTCCACCACCCACCTCCTTGGGTTTGGGCTAAAACTGCCGTGACAGGTTCCTGCTCGTTCGTTTCTACATTGAAGACCTGTGTGAATACCCAACAACTGGAACCGTCAGAGGCGCTCTGGGCCGCATTGGCTCAGAGATCGGGACCGAAAGCGCGCTGCATGAGGCCTACGGTAGAGTGATGGATAGCATCCGGTCGCAGCACAAGAGCCGCTCGAGCCTTGCCTTCAAAGCCCTGACATGGCTCCTAACAGCGAACTTCACGTTCACCGCCGACGAACTCCGCATGGCCGTCGCGATGGACTACAGCAGCCGTCAGGGAAATCCAAACCCCTTCAGCGAAGCAGATATGCCGAACCCCTTAAACGAAGCAGATATGCCAGCCCAATCATTAATCCTGGGCGTGTGTCGTGGGCTGGTAATGATCGATCACAACAGCCATGCGATTAGGTTTGTCCATTACTCGGTTCACGAGTATCTCGAAAAGACTTCTGCGCTGGGGGATTTAGCAAAACGTCATCTCACGGTTGCTCTCGGTCTCCTGGATTATGTCTGGTTGAGCTACATCGAACCTGAACCGCGCCGTGACTGCCTGCCCGGGGGCTCCAAGGAATTGATCCATTACGCCCGGAGAAACAGGCACACCCACATGCAGGCCTGCCATCACATCGCCCCAACAGAAACCCTACTCGGGTTCTTGCGGAACACGAATCTGCTGAGGTATCTGGGCGGAGTGGAACTAAGGATGCCGTCGCCCCCCAGCAGGACCGCGCAGACACGCAGGGTGTTGCTAGTCCAGCGCCCCGTGGTCCCCGGGCGCAACTATCACTGCGCACACGCAGCATTGCTTGAAGCGACGGCCTGGGGAAGCACTATGCTCGTAAACCGCTTGGTCGACGACGGGGCCGACCCCTATGGCGCCCCTGGGGCCAATACACCATTGCATGTTGCCGCCTGTGAAAACCTGGTAGACCTGGTCAGGTTCTGGCTCAAGAAAGGTGTTGGTGTAGATGCGGCCGGAGAGGGCGGGGGAACACCTCTCTCTTGCGCAATCCTCCGGGGCTCGGTTGGTGCGGCCGAGGTTCTGCTCGGTAGCGGTGCACATGTGACGACCGCCTTGCAGGTGCGCGGTTGGGGAGACCAAGAGGCGCGCGACCCAATTATGCTGGAGCTCTTGTTCAACTATGGACTCAGCGTAGAGCGCAAGCTAAAGGTTCAGACATACCTGGTACAAGCCATATACCGTGGTGACTCTGCTGCTGTGGAACTCCTACTACGGAGAGGCGCGAGCATACACAGCAGTGACAGGATTGGATGCACGCCACTGCACGAAGCGGTGGTGTGCAACAGAATCGACATAGCCCGATTGCTACTCCAACATTGGTATGGGGGGCACGAGAAGGAAGAGGAGGAGGAGGAGATTGTGGAGCGGCGAGGTTTGTTGCGTCGGGGTGCAGGTGGTGTGGGCGGGGATTGGCGTTGTCAGTACCGTAGTTCTGGTCATGGAACACCTGGTCATGGAACACCTGTGAGAGGACTGGTTGATGCGAGAGACTGCAAGGGAAGAACACCGCTGCATCTCGCGGCAGAAAGAATGAAGCCGGATATGCTCCAGTTGCTGCTGAGCCACGGGCGTGACGGGACGCCAAGTGGCCACCATGTCCGGGCAGCGCGTGTGTATGAACACGCTGCTGCCATCAACGCCCGGGACAAGCGAGGATTCACGGCACTGTCGTACGCAACCAGCTGGGACAAAGTACACAGTGCTGTCATGGTCCCGATGCTGGTCGATGCCGGCGCTGATCTTACTGTGCCTCCCTTCAACGACGAGTACTTCACGTGGCTGCATGCGGCGGCCGCAGTGGGCGATGTGACGCTGTTGAAGGCTGCGCTGGACGCGGGCGTGGACCCCCATGCTCGAGACTGTAACACTAAGTCCCCGCTACACCACGCCGCCGAGGGCGCCACTGTGAAGGTGGTATCGCTGCTCATGGAGAGAGGTTTGAGAGTCAACCTGCGAGACAAGGAGGATAAGACACCGTTACACTACGCCAATGGGACTGCCACCATTGCCTTCTTGCTCGAACGGGGCGCCTCTATCAGTTCGACAGACACCTCTGGTAATCTGCCGCTTCATTCCCGCCTGTATCGTGTATGCGACTGGGACGAGGATTGGGATGGGCAGCGGGATGAGAAGTGGGGCAGTAAGAGGCTCGGGGAGGACCTGCAGCTCTTGATAAACGCCGGCGCGGACGTGAGTGCGCGCAATGGGAGTGATGCGACGCCGCTGCACCTTGCGGCGAGAATAGGATGTGGCAACATAGTAAGCCTGCTGCTGGAATCTGGGGCAGATATTGGAGCGCTAGACGTCATGCAAATGTCGGCAATGCATCATGCTGCCACATCACCAAGGGATCTGGGCGCTATATCGGTTCTCGTGGCGTGGGGTTTGAGCATTGACACAAGGGATAAGCACCAAAGAGCACCACTACACCACGCGGTGGGGGAGATGACTGTAGTCGCGCATGATGAGAATGTTGATGTCTTGGTTCGCCACTTGATGCAGAAGGGGGTTTCGGTGGACCCCAGGGACAGCGATGGGTTTACACCACTAAAGTACCTGGTTGATAAGGCATCTGGATATAGAACCCTGCGTGCGGCAAGGGCGTTGACTCAGGCGGGCGCCGACGTGAATGCTGTTCACGAGGGTGGCGTGAGCTTGCTGCATGTGGCTGCGCAGAAAGCTAGCAACGAGATGCTGGCCCTCCTCCTGGATGCCGGCGCCAACATACACGCGTGCGACACCAACCAAAGAACACCACTGCACTATGCATCGCGGGCTATCAAGTTCGTCATGGCCGAAGAGAAGATCGAGCTCCTAACAAATAGCGGTGCCAATGTAAACGCAAGAGATATCGATGGAAACACCCCACTGCAGTCTCTGTTGAGCAACAACTGGGACTCTTGGGCGATCAAACGTGTGGCAAAGGTACTGCTTTCCGCCGGTGCAAATGTCAACACCGTCAATCATAAGGATCAAACCAGTCCATTACATGTGGTCGCGCGCAGAGGTAGCAAAGAGTTGCTAGCCTTGATCCTGGATGCCAGCGCCGACATACACGCGCGTGACAGAGACCAAAGAACAGCACTGCACCACGCAGTGCTAGGCAATGGTGACCATGAGGCCGATAGCTCGTTGTTTCCGGAGTTTCATTTTCTCTGTGGGTGGTGTGGTGTGGCGGAGATGTTGATTTCCCTGGGCGCCAGAGTAAACACTATTGATAAGGATCAAAATAGTCCATTACATCTGGCCGCGCGAATAGGCTGCAAAGCGTTGCTGGCCACGCTCCTGGGTGCGGGCGCCAACAGAAACGTGTGCAACAGTGACCAGGAAACACCGTTAGATATCGCCGTTAACAGCGGATTAAGCGCCGACGTTACTGGGCTGCTGGCCGATCGATGCAGTGAACACTATCCTGCCAACCAAGTGAACACGGGAGTTTCGGGCGCAGAATTGGTGGAAATGGATGACACGGCTTGCAGCAATGTAACCGCCGACAACCCCCAGGGAGCGGAGCCGGGGAGAAAAAGAAGATATTCGACAGGTACATCCACAGCTTCAACTTCGATCATGAGGTGGTCACGTAGCGCACGAGCAAACTAGCTGACCGATATCACAGCGTTCCAACCTCAGTCAAAGAATTAGTGCTGTTTATCCTTGGTCAATCCAATGCTAGCCATTTCATTCTGGTAAGGAAACATGCGTAGGCGTCTATTTTCGTGGTTACTTGTGTATTTTGTTGGCTATCCTTTGAGCGTTTTCTTGCTGTATGTAGTTGAAATCTGGGTCTATGCGTTCTTGTGGTTCCCGGGCTCTCGTAATATGTTTACGATGTAGGTCCTGTGGTACGAGGTAGAGGTAACATAACTTGGACACCCTTAAAGCATATATTTATATTCCAAATCAATCAAAACAATTGCAAAAAGAATACTGTACATTCTACATCTCTATGTACCTTCAAAGATCTAATGTTGTCCACCAGGCATTACCACCTGAGGACTCGCCTCGAGGCCTGTATGGTGGTTTGAATCAAAGCACCCAGTGGTTTGCTCAAACGACCGTGTAGTTTAAATAAACTACGCCGTTCGTGGTTTAAATAAACCAGATACTACGCAGATAGAGACTTGAATGATACCACGAGCCCGCAGGCCCGAAACGAAACGAAAACGCCCTCGGCGCATGAAATAAACGTTTCTCGGCGCTCTACCACTCTCTACCACCATACCCTTCCATTCTAACCCCGTCTTCCTCCTTATCCAGCGCCTTACACAACGTGTGTCTGGTCTAAGCAAGCCGCATACTTTGTAACATGCATATCTATATAGTTTATACAAACTATCCGAGTTGTAGTTTAAATAAACCATATACTTTTTCCAATTTTTCCTACGCCTGCAGATCTCGCGCTCGCCTATCTCTCTGCACACGAATCGAGACTGCAGCTCCCCCCTGCCTCTTTGGATCTCATGCCTTGATTTTACGTCTAAGCCCTTTCTCTCCACTCATCGTACTCAGGCCACCTGAGCGGGGAAATAACCAGGTTCCTCATTGCTGCTGACGATCTAGTTTCTAACAAGGAGGCTATTCCTGTAAGAATCATAGACTTCATAATTGTTGACCCTACTTGGGTGTCGCACTGCAAAGTCTGCAACTCATTGAGGTAGTCATCAATGAGTCCCGTTGTCCTGAACCTATCCCACTTCTGTTTGGCTTGCTCTTGACTTGTTCGCTTTTCATTTTGGATGAGGACTTCACTCTTGAAATTCTTCCAGGTTCCTAACCTAGGTTCTATGCTGAGTCATTCCTAGAGGTTCTTCGAAACGCTGGCTTCAAATCTCTTTGATCTTGTCCGTCCATTGGACCTTTGGTTGGAGCTCAACTAATGTCTCTATTTGGTCAAGTGTTATGTTGGTACTATAGGCGAGGCAGGATGGGTGCAAGGAACACAACCAAAACAGGAGGATTAGAGGTAGACTCTAAGCAAGCGAAGTATCTTGGAACCCTCTTGTCTGACGAGACCAAGAGATCGCGGACTATGAACTATATTGGAATAAGGTCTTCGTATTCCTTAATATACAGGAGGTCGCGTGAAGAGAAAAGGAAAGGAAGAGAAACAAGACATCGGCTGAGGATAGAACACTGTATATCACTGAATAACCCCTGTCCAAGTATGACTTATATGTTTGCTTAGCAAACAGATAGAATATAACCGAACCTAATTGAAGCCCATAAAAACCCACATGACCCATCCTCCGACCGTTGCCATCACACTTCTCTTCATGCCACGACACATTACCCTACGCCGTATCATCACGCCATAACAGAATCAAAATACCGGGAGGGCGAGTTGATAAGAGCGTTGGGTAAGAGTAATCTTGATCGGAGGTAACTCAGCACGTTCGAGAATTTCGTGGTTGAATTCCTATAAGTGAAAGGTTGTGTGAGCTTTTTAAAAAAAAACTCGGTAGTCGAAGTATCCGCAGTAAAGGAATTTTGCAGTTCTTTGTTTTACCATGAATGAAGTAGAACAAATAAGGTGAATGAAATGCAAACTCTCGGTATTTCTTTCTGTGTCTTTGGAGACTAACGAGCAGTAACTATCCGCCACACAATATACTCAAGTCTTTGGAACTAGGAGTAATTTATCTGCGGTAATGGAAGTGGTATGCGGTAGTGGTAACCAAGTCTGATGAGTAGCAATGTAGTGTTTTGGGATATCAAAGACAACACAGTGGTAAGGACTAGTTCTGTAGCTTTTAAACTGAAATAGTATTGTAGACTAGATTCCACTCACTGATGAGAAGAGAAGACTCTATCAACTAGCGGGAATCCACCCCTCTATTTATACATTCGTGGAACCCATTCCAGGGTCCACTTTCTATCTAATCCTATTCTAACATGTAATCCCTTGACTCACAATTGCCGGCAATCGGCCTGTATTATTCTATTATGTTGAACCTACTTCTCAAAGTAAACAGTCTACAACCGTAAGCCCCGCTTACCAAGTGTGCCGTCTAATAAGCGAATATGGCTGTGGTCATACACAGGCTGCCCTCACACCACTGGATACCTTCCTATGCTAATCCATGATTACCTGTCTTTCCTAGAATCATCATCGCTCACTCCGCCCCACTTCAAACCCCAACCTAATGAAGCACCTCGTGATCTCCCGTAACAGAACCACGCCCACTCATCTCGACCACTTGAATCTTGCCGCCCCTGCGATAATGTCTGCCTGAATCTCATCTAGATTGCTAAACAGATATTTATGGTGCACACACTCTTAAAGGTGACGGGGCAGCGAATGGGTATGGAACAATTCTGGCTGCAATATGGACCCATAGCCTAATCAGAAGTCTCATTTCGAGCCAATTACCTGCATCACCGCCACGACTTGACCAGGTTTGATTTTGGGGGAATAAATGGGTATAATACTGTTCCACTTTGTTCAGTTTTGGCGCTTTTTACATATAAAATAGCCATTTTCAATCGCTGATAACTTTATGACCATGATATCAAAAGTCCGGAATGATAGAACCAAGGCTCATCACTATTACTATACTTCTCTCTCTCCGAATCCTTGATATCTCTCATGCCCATAAAGTTATCCGCGGTTTACCTTCCGCCACCTTTGGTAACCTTTAAGAGTTAGACACACAATAGTTGCGCCACAATGGAGTGCGCGCCCTATGATACAATTTTCTTGGTATGTGGGGGTAAATAATCCGGGCGGGGTTGATACTTAGGGCAGAAAAGGTCAAAACCCGCCGTTGTTTCAAAACTCTATTTATTTACCGGATTATGTGATAATCTATTTGTTCTGATTATAGCGTTGTCCCAAAGCAGATAGAACAAGCGAGTGCAGCAACAATAGGATAGCTGCCTGCTATAAATGATGACCATCGCCTGTGAGATGTAATTGCTTTTATGGCTTGCTTGGTCAGATCAAAAACTATTAAGCTAGTAAAGAAAATGATAGTATAGCTGACTATCAACCCGAGAGCGCCGGGGTTTGGATCTCTAAACTCCATTTGTTCAAGTCTTGTGATCTGACATTCTGATACCTTATCGATCGAGTAAGAGAACTAATCGCTTGATCAATATAGCTCACTGCGCATGCCTATTCAGAGCAATTCTTTTTAAAGTTCACTTCTATTTTGATAACCAAATTACTCCTGACAGATGTACCCTTCACCTTAAACATCACCGGCAATTGCAGGTAAACTCTCTTTTCGAAATTGTTCCATAGGGGTTCGGAGAGATGTCTCCGCAACTCTTCAATGGGCTGAGCATGTTTTACGTGTTCTATTGGCTTAATCGTGCTCGTCTTGGTCTAGCAGTTGTATGGTGCGCCGCACACTCTTAAAGGACACGGCGATATCTGGAGGTGGAACAATCGTGAACTCCCAGGTCTATGTTAGGGCTTGTTCCTAGCCAATTCTCTGCATACTTGGCGCAATTATACCGTTCTACTTTGCTCAGTCCTGGCGCCTTTTACAAACAAAAATCGGCAACTTCGAACTCTTATAACTTTTAACTAAAGTGAATGCCAAAACCGGGAAATAAAAGTAAAGTTTATTACTACACTTTCTCTTTACCGTTTCTTTTTTATTTTCCTTTCGTCAAAGTTATAGGCCCTTGACCTTCCGCCCTATTTCTTCACTTTTAAGAGTGGGCACACCATAGATTGCGCATGCTTGGCGTGCATGGATGTCTTGAACATCATTGGTTCATTGTTTGACCTACCAACTAAGCGCAAATCGCGGGGTAATCCTTCATCATACTGGAGTGGGTACATATACTTACTCCGGTCAGCCAAAGTTTCTAGTCCTATACGCACCACTCCCAGCCCCAACAGCGTCAATCACCGAAAATATGTTAGCAAAGTGGAAAAGAAAAAAGAATTCGAGGCCTTCATCGCCGGGCGCAGAGGATGTGGCTAGTCATACCTCGAGCGGCCTCAGATTGGCCGGTGCTACAAAGGCGATTGGCCGAGGAGTTCGGCGATATTTGGGTGGGGGGTACTTAAATCCAATCCATCGATCTTACAAGTTTTGTGCCGCTAATCAACATCCCTAACGCTCGAAGGGCAAGCTCGGATAACATTCAGGGGCAAAAAACACCTCCAATCCGGGGCCCTGGGCAAGAGACCCCCCCGCCCCCGATTCAAACACGCACAGGCGTAGCACACGATAGGTACGTCCCCGAAAATATCCTTTCTTTACAATTACAAGACAAGCCAACTCACAGTACCTCTGCCAGCTTATCGGTACACGACAACGGGTATGGATGCGTCTGCTCTTCAGTACTATCCTATTACCTACCTACTGACTTGCCGGTGCTCGCAGCTTGAGCCCATGGGAGGAAGCAATCATCGCCGTTCCCAAAATTTCAGACGATTCTGCAAAAAGGACAACTGAGGGTCAAGTGCACAAGGACTTCATCGATGGTTTGATCATGGAGATAAAGGAATATAACAAGGATATTAACAACAGGCGATGGTTCCGGATCAATGATAAAGGCGAAAGGGTCTTTTTTGTCGAGAAGGCTATTCTCCAGCTGGAACGCTACGCACATATCGGGGATGTGGCCATCCAGCACAACCCTGATGTAGTAGCATTAGTCTGGGCGGGCTTCAGGTTTCTTCTACAGGTAGCTATGCCCACATTATCACTGTTACAACCTCGAGCGGTGCTCACAACAGATCAAGGTCGGATCAGCATATACAAGGGATATGCAGAGAGTAATGGAGGGTATCGAACTTGTGGTCCGTAGCCTATGCGAATGTCATTTCTTTGAAAGATTGTACCTTGGTACAAGGCTTGAATTGGGAGATGAATTGAGGAAATCACTCGTCAAGTTCTATATATCAGTGTTGAGATTCTTAGTCTACGGCAAGGACTATCTATCAAAAAGCACGGCCGGTATGGATAGATTCCCCCAGTCTCATATTCGCTTCTGACGGGTCTTTGGTTTAGATCGTGTACAGGCGAGCGTCTTCTCGGAACTCTCACAGTTGATGGATGATATGCAGACCTTGTTGGGGGATGTTAAGAGCAAAGTGAACATTATACATATGCAATGTAAAAAAGCCCTATCCTCTCATCTACCGAGAGACCTATGAGATTATATTCTAATAACATAACTCAGGGGAAGAGAGACGACACGATGGTACGTGTGTTTTCTTTTTGTACGTAGTGATGGGCACGAGACGAGCCCGGACGAGACCTGGATTGATCTCGCCTCGTCTTCTCTCGCGGAGATTCCGCTCCCGACCCGTTTTGCGGCTGGTCTCGAGAGGTCTTGCACTTTTACTTGACAAAGTTCAAGACGAGACGAGGCTTAGCCTGGTCTGATCCCGTGTCCCCTAGCGGTGGCCCAAGTCTCGTCTCGTCTCGCCCTTGATCTCGAGACAAAGTCCCGAGACGTCTGGTCTCGTGCCCATCACTATGTGTACGTATACCATGAATACTAAACTCAAGGATAATCAAAGGTATTTCGGATCAATTAGCACAGATTAGACAAGTAATTACAATCCTTGAAGCACCTCCTGACAACGCGGAGCTTAAAAATACGGTGGAAAAGCTTTATGAAGACGTTGAAGGTGAGGCCATGAGACATGCACTTTCCCCTATTGGTGTCCTATCTCATATGTGGGTCACAGATAAAAGAAGACTTAATATATTACAATGGATATCTGATGTCCCGTTTGGAGATCACCACAGATTCAACAGTCAGCGCCGTCAAGAGGATACTGGCCATTGGCTTTTGGAGAATAAGAGTTTTCTAGAGTGGCGATACTCGAATGATTCTTCAATACTTTGGATGAGAGGCGATGGTAAGGCGTAATATTGGTCAACTTCATGTTCATGGTGGTATCTACAGGGCTGATATATACTCTCTCCTTAACAGCTGGCTCAGGAAAAACCCTTCTGGCGTAAGATGACTGTCACCTCTATCGGAACTAAGGCTAATCCAACATTAAACATAGATCATTCATCATTGATGAGTTTGAAAGACTGGCAAGAAGGAGCAACGAGCACATAATGGCTTATTTCTACTGCGATTACAAAGAGCCAGCGCAAAGTGATGGAGAATCAATCCTTAGAGCGATTGTCAAACAACTCTGCCTCAAAGGGCCAGCCACTGGCAACGGTCATATACCCAGCCTTGTTGCTGAAATGTATCGCAGACGCGAGCAGAAAGGATTCTCATCTGGCAAACTAAGTGTATCTGAATGTACAGAGCTCATTGTGGGATTGGCGGGAAAATATAGGGATATGACACTCGTAATAGATGGAATCGACGAATGCGATAGGAGGACGAGGCCGGAGCTATTTCGCGCGATCAACGACATCAGCAAGGCTGATTCCAGGGTCAAGGTTATCATGACGGGCCGATACGATACCGACATAGAAAGGATGTTCTCTCGTGCCCGCAAGCACTACCTCACGGCCAAGGACAACACAGCAGATATCACAAGATACGTCGAGACGCAGGTCAAAAAGCGGTGTGATCCCGCCAGCCTGGACACAATGCAGGTGATCCTGAGCGGGGTAGTCCCTCCAGATCTAAGACAAGAGATCATCGAAACCCTCTGTGAAAAGAGCAACGGCATGTTGGTAACCTACCAGTGTAGCGCAGGCACATAAGCCTCAACTAACTGTGTCCCAGGTTTATGTGGGTACATCTACAGATTTTGGCCTTGTGCGAAGAGGACACACAAGGTGGGGTACGGCAGGCCCTGAGGGAGTTGCCGGAGGACCTCAACGCAACGTACGACCAAATCTTCAAGAGAATCACCGAGAGAGGGCCGCGATCTGAAAGAATAGCCAACTTCGTTCTCCGATGGTTGATTTATGCGGAATCGGTGTGCTCCACACAGACCGTAATCCAAGCAATCGCTATACGGCCCAACCTCAGCGAGCTAGACAATGATCTCTTGCAGTTGGAAATTAGCCACATTCTAGGCGCTTGCCAAAACCTCGTGGTGCATGACGATGTGCTTGGTAATTTCCAATTTGCTCATTTCTCGGTGAAGGAGTATCTCCAGCGGCACCCGCGGTTTGCAGACGTCGAGACATCCCAAAGGATGATTGCAGAAGTCTGCCTCACTGCACAAGTGCACCATCACTCTGCGGAGGGTGGAAGGGTGGAGGCGCTACTTCGCTATTCTGCCGTGCACTGGCCGGCGCATATCCGCTTATCAGGCGATGCAGGCTTTCATGCACTACGGCCGCTCTGGATCGATTTCGTCGGATCCGCGGAAGCCTGTGATATCTGGCTGCGCAAGCTAAGGTATATAAGGAGATATCCGGTGATATTGAGGGCATACTTAAGTGGTCTCCCACCCCCCCTGCTTTGGGCAATGTGCTGTTTGCAGCTCTTACCGATCGCAAAATACCTCCTCCAGCGTGGAGATGATCCAAATTGCGTGAACGACTACCACTATACACCGCTGCATTACGCCGCCCTAAAAGACCACCATGAGGTTGCGAGAATGCTGATTGATCACGAGAGTGTGAGCATAAACAGGAAAGATCGTTTTTCCTGTACTCCGATCTCCCTAGCTTTATATAGTAACTCAACCGCGGTCGCAGCGATGCTCCTGGAGAGGGAAGACCTTCGGGTAAATGAAGTTGGATCCAACGGTTTCACTGCACTCACTGCCGGCATTACCAAGAACTCTGTCGAGAGCGTGCGGCTGCTCCTCAAAAGAGAGGATGTGGCAGTGAATGGCGTTGCGGGGCAGGCGATATGGCTTTCTCCCTTGTTCCAGGCCGTCAAGTGTAATAGTGTTGGCGCACTAGAAGCATTGCTCGAGCGTCAGGACCTTCTAATGATTAGGAACCCTGCGAATTACAACCATACGCCGCTCTCCTGGGCCGAAAGTATGGGTTATTCGGATACCGCGCTTCTCTTATCGCACAGGTTTGGGTCGGAGACTGAGCCGAAGGCACCACCCGATGACCTCATGGGGACGCATCCGGGCGCGACCCGGGAGGAGACCGAGGATTAGTTCAGCACGGACCGGAGTTGGTCGTTCGCTAAGTCGTCAAGCGTTCAGGTCAGGCCAAGTTGACGGGCATGGTAGGAAGTGGCGGCTGATGACCGCCCGCGTTGTATGTTTCATGTATGATTCGGAACAGAAATTGACATCTTCCATTAGCCTTTGTCTGAATGTCGGAGCCGGAGAAAGCACTCGTATTCTTCTAATAACCTCCCCTTAAGCTACGGTGAAAACCCCGACTCATTAAGAAACGATATCCTTGTATAGCCTTAGTAAAAGACCTCATCCCTCAATATAGTTGTACCAGCGTCGACACCTCCCGAGGAAAGAGCCAAAATTATCTAATGAAGTATTATCCTTAGACTATTTAAACGTGGAAAACATATCATTATTCCATACCCGCGTTTGGAATTATGATAGGCTTCTTTTTATCTGAACTTTTTATCTGAACTCGTTGACATATTCTGAACTCGTTGACATATTCGCTGGAAAGAACAATTCTACAGTTAGCTCGTATATGTTGGGAATTGCCACTTGATCATTCGTTCAAAACTCCTTGACGAGGCCCATTTAGCCAACGGGTCGCTCCCTCTATCATCTTCCTCGATAGGCCGCACACTTGGCCAAATGTACGTCTTGGCCAACGGATCGGGACAGCCCTCAATAAGAGAAAAAAAAATCAAAGTTGAAAATGAATGCGACGGCCGGATAGTTGTTTCCATTTTCATTTCTATTTTGAAGATGGCGGTGCGTGGGGAGGCGTTCTGGGGAGGAAATCACTTTTCATTATATTAGGCCGTCAGCCTTCGGATTGATATGCGCCGTCATAGACTACAGTCTGTACGCTAGTATATGAATTAAAGAAAGAAGAGAGAGAAAAATAGAATAGGCCCTAACTCCGCTCTTGCTTACGCCACCGAAACCTCCTCCAGTTCCCCCTTGCTGCCCTCTCCACGCATCTTCTTTTTCTTCTCTACCCCATGTATCTCGTCAAATCTAGGTGGATAACCCACGCAAGAGTCTGCCGGTTCCCGTGAGCCTGGAGACGAGCCCATGCTTGAGTCCGCCCCGTTGGACTAGGCTGCGTCTACACATCGACTCCTAATACACCCATCACCAACATGTCTCAACCTGCTAACATCACGCCCGGTATTCGAACCTGTGGGGGTAGTGGGGGCCTCAATGCCTAGTCCTTACCCCAGACACTCCAAGAGTTTCAACACCAAGCGGAAGACTAACCACTACTTGTCCACGAGATAATGGCCTACCACATGAGCCGCCTGCGGCATGAACGAGAAACAGCACGTAATATTACTACCGCCATCCTCGAGCTAGAGAGGTTGTTAAGCTGCCGGCGTAGGGACACCAGCGACCTCCGGTGCCAGCCTGAGGATACGGACACAGCAACTGCCCCCCTTACTCGCGTCACCGCTCACGAAAAGCTTGGACCTGGCACCGCCAGCGTTGCTCGCCGCGACCACCAATCTGAGAAGGTACTGGATCCCCCAAAGGTAGATTGGTCCGAGGAGAGCCTGGGGCCATTTACCACCCAACTACGCCTCAAACTCCAGACCCCCCTTGCTTATGCTATCAGTCCCCTGTCCGGAAGTGCTCTGTCCGAAGACCGTATTGACCTCACGGAATTGGAAACATTCAACACCCTCCTGGAAACACTCAGACCACGTGGCGACCGCTGGGCAAGAGCTGGGACCCTTCGTCTCACTCTGCAGAATTCCAGCGCTGGGCGGCGCATGTGAAGTGGAACGACAACGCCAAAAAGCCCTGTCTGACCAATGGACTCTCCGACTACCTACATGCCTCCATGGTGAACCATACGATTCCTGAGATGCTCCTCGACTACGTTCTTCTCCTGCAGCAAGTAGACATCAGAATCAGGAACCTCCGCGCTCACGACCGCCATACCCTAAGGTGCGCCCGCCGACAGCCGTCGACTCCCCGGCCACGCGGCCCCTGGATTCGCGTTTACCAACCAAAGACTTCTACGCCACCACCAAATCCCTCCGTACCCGCCCTACGAAACACTGAGAACAATACATTGCAAGCAGATGTAAACCAGTTAGCATGAACGACCAATTACTTATTCCCAACGAACACCGCTCTTTCTTCATGGATGCCTGGGTAGTACTTTAGGCCGCGCCTTGCCCGGGCTATTTTGCTTGGGCGAGGCCGGTCGTTCTTCTTTGCAGCCCAGGCTGGCCCATCGGCGTCGTTGGGAAGCACGTTAAAGAACGGCATCGGGCTATGATTAAACCCTGCAAACCTCACCCTCCAGGTCGTCCGCAAGCTCTGCATACATTTGTTTCTGTCACTCGTCTCATAAGCGGGACTTATATCTCCACTTGGCCAAATCGAACTCTTTTTTTTTTTTTTTTGTTTAACTCATTAATTGCATGCAGACCGTAGTCTATGGCAATACCACAACCCCAGAACTACCCTGCTAACTCCTGGCCACACCCACTAAAGGGCATTCAGCAAGCTCGCACTCCTTCACCGCCACTGCCTAACTAAAAGAAAGAAAATAAATAACACGCCGGCCTTTCTAACCTCTGCCTTCTAACGTAATACAATTTGTAGTTTCTGCCCCTCTGGTCCCACCAAGTACTTCCCGTTGTACTTCTCTATCTCCTTCCTATCCTCCGTTCTCAATGCTTCCCGGTCGATGCTCAAGGCCCCCTTTTCCACTCTGTACTCAATATGGTACATATCGTCTGAGTTCGGCCCTCCGACTAAGAATCTCAATGTGTGCCATCCTCCTTCCGGCCCATACCACGCCCAGCCTTTCAAAGTCATATTCTTTCCGGCTTCCTTCACCCTGTCGTTGTATACCTTTATCTGGTGCGATGCCATCTGCATAAACCAGTGTTTCTGGCCCGTAACATATACCATGCCTGGGGGAGAGTGGTCCAGAGCAAGATTGTCCACTAGGGGAGTGTTGTTTGGTCGGATCTCTTCTTCTTTCGTGGCTTCTGGTCCTCCGTATGTGGCAGGACTTGGTTTATCAATTATCATCGGCTCTGGCGTTTGTTCCGGGGTAGCTTCTGGTGTCGGTGGTGCCGGTGGTGTCGGTGGTGTCGGTGGTGTCGGTGGTGTCGGTGGTGTCGATGACGCTGTTTTCTTCGTATGCAGGGTTGGTTGTGGAGGGAGGAGTAAGCACTGGCTTAGTGGCGGCAGTCCTGCGTCCTCCATTGCTTTGTCTTCCTCTTCCTCTTCTTTGATCTTGGGGGAGGGTGGTTTCTGTACTCGTTCGTCTTGGTTTGTTGGTCTTGTCTCCTCTGGTATCCTCGGGGGAGGGTACTGTCGTAATCTAGATACTAACTCATGTACTTGACGCATGAGTCCATGGTTTTTCTTCGCTAAGCTGCTGACGTTCCGCCGTAACCTTGTAATCTCTTCGTCCTGCTTGAGATGCAGGTGCGTGGTGGCAGCGATGAGTTTCTGGGTACTCATGGCTTCTTTCTCTCTCCAGTTAGGTGACATTTGTGCTAGTTGTTGCTGATATCTCATGGTTGAAGCCAAAGAGATACTGTGGGGAAGAATTCTGGTTGGTTGGAATCCTAAAGAGGTTATTCTCGTGGTGTTGCGAGAAACAGGTGACGATCGCTGATTGGTCACTTCGTCCTGCACGGTGGTTGTCGAGGAGAGAGTTTTAAATCGAACTCTTAGTCAACGTATCAGAACACAGGTGTTCGGAAGCTTACGGTATCAACGTTACCCTACCAAAGAAACACTTTACAAAAGTGTGCTACTCAGGTCCAACTCCCACAGACGGTGGGCGCAGAAAGGTCTATCTGTAACCCTAAATAACCCTAACAATTTATTTGATCACGGAATATCACTCGGATCCAGTCAGGATTATCGCCCGCGTCCGCCGGAGCGGCCGCTGCAGGTAGGATTACAATTACACGGGAATGCCCGCTGATTTGAAGATCGATTTGGAATAGGCGGCGGAGGTGCTCCATGCAGTCGATTGATCTGGTGTTGATTTAATGGTGGTGGAGGTGCTGGTGGACGCGCTGATTTGGTACAATTGCCTGCTGCACTGGTAGTGGTAGAGGCGGCAGCGGAGGTGCTGCTTCGGTGCCACTACATGTTGATTTAGTGGAGGTGTAGGTGGATGCGATGGCTAGGGTGGTTCAGATGGTTCAGCGAATCACGGTGGTTCCTAGCAGGAATCCTGGGGAGAATTATGCCCGATGGCGGAGGTGCAGTTACCCGAGATTACCTGCAGATTAGGCGCTTGATTAGGGCTTGCGGAGGTGTCGATTTGTTGCAATTACGCGCTGATCCGGTGTTGGCGAAGGGGGCAGGCGGTGGCGTAGGCGGTCGCGGGGGTGCTGATTTAGTCCTCGGCTTGGTGCTGGGGAGGTGGTGGTGCCAGCGGTGGCGGATGTGCTGCTGGAGGTTCTGGTTTGTACGCGGGTCGAGATTAGTATGGGGCGGAGATTAATTATGGGGTCGCAATGCTGCAGTGCGACGCGTTTGGAGAGATCACAACATGAAAACCTACCATTTCCGGGGTGGGTAGAAACGCGGTATCAAGTCAAGGAGTTCGAAGTAGCAGGCAGCGCTAGTGATAGGCACAATATAACTCGAGACAAGATTAGAGAATAGTCTTGTCCCCTCCTATAATATCAGAGTTCATGTTTTTTTAGCTGGCAATACATAAGGGTCCGCCATGTCGAAGTCTCGGGATTCTATAATCACAAGTCTTTCTGCATAAAACGGTATATATGTCTACTTGGAGCTTCATGATGACAAATTTGAAAAGGGTTTGGCTTATTTATTCAAATTCATTGTTAGAATTGATGAAATAAACATACTCAGTTGTTAATTAAAAAGTCGGAATTTTTAGTACCGTTCCTGTGGTCACAGATAATCACTCGCATTAGGCGGTCATGGAATATCACTCGTTTCTGGCGGTAGGGTGTCGCCGGCGGAGATGCAATCTCCTGCAATCACCTACTTATTGTTTGTTGCTGATTGCATGCAGATGGAGGTGCTACTGTGCCCTAGATGCTGAGGCTTTCGATTAGCTACTTGTGGGGCGCTCAATTAGCTGCTGGCGGAGGTGCTCTTTTTCTTTTTGTTTAATTCATTATTTCATGGAATCATTCATTTATGGTACTGGTGGATATGCTCGATTTACAGAAACTCTCTGCGACTATCTGCATTCTCCTTGTGGCAGGGGGTGCTGCGGGCCCTTGATCTGGTGCCGGTGGAAGCAGCGGCGGAAGTATCTTTTTTTTCTTCCTGTCTAGATCTGTTTAGAGCATTAATAGCGGCGGCGGAGTTGCAGGCGAAGACAATGGGGAGGTTTTTATTTGGCGTAGTTACCTGCTGATTTGGTGTTCGATTTGGTGCGAGCGGCGCTGGTGCTGATTAGGTGCTGGGGGAGGTCCTGAGTCTGATCTAGTCGAGAGTAATCTGACATATTTCATTAATGCTTACTTCTTTGGTAATTCTGATACTTGTCAACTCCTTCAAAGAGCCTTGTTGAATTTGGTAGTAATATCAAGCAGAATGTCATGATGTTTGAGACAAATGCCTCAACTTACGGGACGGGGATGTCGGAATTTACCCGGAGGTCGAATACCTCAAAAATCGTCCAATTTCAGGCCAGGATTCATGAAGGATAGTGGAAAATTGCTAATTGGGACTAGGCATTTAAGGGGTATATAGACCTATTTTACCCGCACCACCGACAAACACGCCCCCAAGCACGCGCCAACAAAGTTCTGGTGTAGGACATCTAAAAGGCTTAGCAGATATGTTTTAATTGGATGTTGACCATAGAGGATTGTAACTACCTTTTATGAATTCGAAAAAAAATACCACACCTGAGTTAGCTTCATTTTCCTGCAATATGTAGTATATTGCCGTTCATTTATAGGCACCACTACCTCTTAGTTCTCAAACATTTCTGGACATTTTAACTAGTATAATTGAAAAATAGGTCTCGTAACTTCAAATTACGTATCTCTACATTTTTATCTATGAGCTTTCCTTTGAGAAAGAACAAATCCGACATTCCTGTCACGTCCGGCTTCACCGTCGGATACGGTATTTAAGTCTCTTCTACGTCTTAGTGCTCGAAATAAGCCTTATGATTTACGGGGTAAAGCCTAAGGCGTTAGAATACCTATTTTCGTCTTAGGGCTTGGTACTATGTAACTGAATTAACTATAGTATTGAATACCACGTCTTAGAGCTCTAAAAGCGCTGTTATTGGGGAGAACAGAACGTGCAGGGACACAAAACGAACTCGGCATTAGATCATTCAATTTGATCAATCTCATAGTAAAGTCACGGTTGACAAGGCTTATTCTCTCATTTCCTCCCAGCAAAGACTAATACGTCCACATAGCAGCCCCGTCCCACCCTACGGCAGTTCATCCAGATCGATCCCTCGAAACAGAGCCAGCTGCAGGAATGTCTCAATATAGTAAGCATTGAGCCTACATTCGGGCATCCTGTTCCAGTATCCGTAACGCACCCCTGCCAGTCTCTGGTACCGTCCCCTGTGAGGGTCATGATAGCTGGCCCAATAGTCATCACCATCATCCAAAATAGGAACGGCGTCCTGCCTCAGCGACACCTTCTGGAGCAGTGTTATCATTGCTTCACGCGCTCGATTCAACGTGCCGCCTCCCCCATCGTCGCCACGGGGGAACAGACGTATGCCAATCGCACGGAGTCCATCGTCCAGTTCCTTCTGCATGCTATCCCCGAGCTGGGCGACATCTCCGGCGCGAACGAGGCCGAGATACACACCGCCACCTAGCCTGAAGTCTCAGCGTAAAGGAAAAAACAAAGCAGTAGAGTAGTTGGACGGACTACCGACCTAATATCTTGGGGGCGCAATTATGAGAGCTACATCGACAGTTGCATCCTTCTACTGGCAGTTAGTAAATGTTCTTCAAGACTGGAGTGGCTATCTGTGAGGAGCCATACCATTGGCAGTGTGTCCAGAGGGGTCCCCGCTGCGATAAACGTGTTCCTCTGCGGCGCCAATAGTCGGGAATTTATAGTTGGGCCGCTCTGGCGCTATCGATGTAGTTTCGGGCTTATGTTCTTCCTTTCTGCGTACTATCTGCCCCAGCTCATCGGTCTTGCTATGTAAAAGAGAGATCTGTTGCGTCAAGTCGTTGATCTTTTGTTGGAGAGCTTCGATACTGATTGCATCCTCTCCGGAGCAAGGTTCGGTAGTGATAGTTGTAGACAAGGTGGTTCGGGATCTCACGGGTTCCATCTTGCGAATTTGGGGTTGGAAGTGAAAACACAGTTGGCCAGGGATTTATATAGTAGGTGGGGTAACTCAAAAGAATATGCTATCATCGGCCAGGCTTGAGGTGTTGGAAAACGAAATGCTGGCTCGAATAGCCATGTGATCGCGTTCGATCGAGAGGGGTTGTTTGATCGCTGGGTGCATGCATAGGTGTGGCTGTGGCATGGGTGTGGCACAGAGCGGCAGAACTTCCCAGTCCCAGCTACGTGTAACCACCTCCAGACCCGAATTCTGTGGACAAAGTGAACACGGCATGGAAAAAGTGAACTTAGATCATCTCATTGTATAATCATCATTTACAAGCCTTATGCTCTCATTTACTCCCAAGAAATACTAATGTGTACAGATAGTGCTTCCAGAATACGGCAGCACCTCTAGGCCATTTTCTCAAAATAAAACCCACTGAGAGAAAGCCTCATAATAGAGAGGGTTGGCTGGACCTGTAACCTTCTGCAATCTGCTTCATGTATCTATAACGCGCCCCTGCCACTCTCTAGTACCTTCCCCGGTGATTGCAATGATAGCTGCAGACTCGTCTCACCAATACTCTGTCTCAGTGACACCCTGTTGCCCGCAGTGCTACCATACCATCTGTTGGTATTTTTTCCACGCAGATTTGTACGGCAATCACCCGGAGCCCGCCGTCTAGTTCATTCAACATGTCTCCCGGGGCTACGCGGCGCCAGAGAGACCGAGACACACGCCGCCACCTATAAATCCGATCTCACATGAACGGAAAAAAAAGCGGTAAATTAGTTGGGTGAACTACCGACCTACTGCATTCCGGGCGGGGACTTCCGGCTCATGGAGAGCTTCGATATCAATTGCACCGTCCCCAGAGAAAGGTTCGATAGTGATAGTTTTAGTTGTGGACACTGTGGTGCGGGATCTCATGGGCTCTATCTAGCCGATGCTGATCCCCCTATAATAGAGGAATTAAATTTGTATGGGGATAAGAGTTAAGATCTATTTCGCAAAGCCTAAGAGATAAACCGGCCGCCGGGTGTCGAAAAAGGAAATATTGGCCCGAATTGAAATGTGCTCATTTCGATCGGGGGTGGTGTTGGGATGCTGTTTGGTTGCGGGGTATTGGTGTTTATCCAAACGGCACTTCCAGTATTACTATTACCTTTCCAGATACCGTGAAGCGTTGTGACATGTATCAACCTCTTCCGGGAGTCATGATTTCCTGCTTGGTACCATCGCCTGTGCTGATAGGTACTGAGCTTTTCGATAGTTTAAAGGATTGGCAAATTACAGGATCCCCACCCAATATTAAGCTCTACATATCTATTTCTAGCTTATAGTTCTACAACCCCTGTTATTGGGGAGAACAGAACTTGCAGGGACACAAAACCAACTCGGCATGGGACCAGTAAATTGAGCTCATCTCTAACAAATACTAACGCGTACAGGTAGTTGCAGACTACGACAGTGCATTCAGGTCGATCCCTCGAAACAAGACCAACTGCAGGAAAGTCTCATAATAGATAAACTTGAACTTCTGATCTTCTGGAAGCTTATTGATGAATCCAGAACGCTCTCCTGCCGCTCTCTGGTACATTCCCCGGTGCTTGTCATGATAGTAGGCAAAGTAGTCTATACCGGTCGCAGGGACCAGGTCCTGTCTCAACGACACCTTGTCAAGTAGCGCAATCACCGCGTGACGTTCCACCGAGATACCGGAAGATGTTACTCCATCGTTACGCGGTAACAGACGTTTGGCAATCGCCCGAAGCCCGTCGTCCAGTTCCTTCAGCATGCTTTCCCCGAGCCGGGCGACATCTCCGGCGCGAACGAGACCGAGATACACGCCGCCACCTATAAACCGGATATCTCAGCGTGAAAGGACAAAAAGCGGTAAAGCAGTTGGATGGACTACCGACCTACTGGGTTCAGGTTGGGGACATCCGGCCCATGTTTCTCCTGCCTGCGTACCATCTGCGCAAGCTCGTCGGTCCTGCTCAGCAAAAGAAGGATCTGTTGTGTCAAGTCGCTGATCTTGTCTTGGAGAGCTTCGGTATTGGTTGCATCCTCTCCGGAGCAAGGCTCGGTAGTGATAGTTGCGGACACGATAGTTCGGGATCTCCTAGACTCCATTTACTGAATTTGAGGCTGTGTTGTTTAGAGGCGAGAGTGCAGTATACCAGGGATTATATAGTAGTCGCGGGAACCGAAAGAAACAATTACTCGGAGTGTTGGAAAAAGAAACGTTAGTCCAAATTAAATGCGCTGGTTTTCGATCGAGATGGGTTTTGGGATGCCTTTTAATTGCGGGGTACACGTGTGGGGCCAGAGCGGCGGAATGGTATCTTTTTCTGTTCTCAATTATTGGGTAATAACGTTACATGCGTCGATAAACTCCTCTGGTAGCGGATCTGGGTAATAATAACGAGTATGATATGGTACTTTATGGTGGCGGGCACCTGTAACCGTAGTGGTTTCGAGGGTCAACTTCAATCGCTGATATCTTTCCACCGGGCACACCCTGTATCGCACCCCTTGTGTTGTGTAATAGTTATGCTTCCTTTCTACAACATGCCAGACACGGATCAATTTTATCTTTTGTTTTGGTAGAGCTACTGGCTTTCTAAAAGCTGGGTTTTTGGTGGGGGGCCATAGACCACGGTCTGCATGCGAGTATGAATATTCATCTCCATGGCTGGTAAAGAGGCAAAGTCACTGAGCCACCGCATATAGTTCCCCAGTGAGGGAGTCGCATATCTCACCAGCCCACCTCACCAGGTCTTGGCGTTTTTTAAATACAAAAATATGTATGTATGTAAAGGCATCGCTAACAGCTTTTCAACAAGACAAGACATCAAAAACATATCAAGTTAAAATCTTTATCATACCTGTAAGTATAATTTGACTTCATGTATCTCTAAAATCTTCTCTGGCTGAAAACGTTTTCGCAATATACGCGGCACCTTAGCTTTTTCCGCTGCCGCTGCTCGGGTACCAGAATGCAGAGCAGCGACACTCCATACAAATAAAATCTGTTCTTATCGCGACACCAGTACCTCCTGAAATATATATTATCAGTTTTTGAACTTCTTACACGGTGCTCGGCAGGAGTGTTGCTCTTAGCTGCAGGAGTGTACCTCTCACTTTAACAGAGACCAACTAAAAATCTCTATAATTCCATACAACCACTGCCTTTCGAGGTCTGCGACGGAGTTATATAACCCGCTTTGCTATGTGGCAAGCACAAAGTCTCGTGCAGAAAGTTTCTGTGCAGTAATCGGGAGGCACAATACTTTTCCACAGGATTGGACAGCCACCTTCCAGTCCACATGCCTAGCCGTGATGCGGCTGAGAACGGCGACACGTCAAGCAGTGTAAAGTTATCAAAGTCTCAAACCCGTCCCTAAGTATTCACCAAACCTATCACCCTCGGAAATCCGCCTCTACATCATATTAGTTACGAGGTTTTCAGTGTCATCAGCCTATTCCTATAACTCGCGAGTCTATATACTGAAGAATACTATTGAGGCTTCTTCTCCAATCTATCTTGGCGGTTCAGGTATAATGATCTTGTATTTACAACTTTGAAATGGCAGTGCGAGGACTAAGGTACTTGCCTCATTCAAGGATAGGTAAACGTCTGCACCAGCCTAGAGGCCCCACGCCCCGCACCTTCGTCGACTCGAACCATGGAACCCATTTCATTTACCGTTGGCACGGTCATAGGCTTAGCAGGTCTATACAGCGTCTGCCTGCAGGCGATGGAGCAGATCAACGACGGCAAAAATTTCGCTAAGGACTCACAAACAGCTTATACGCTCTTTGAAGCAGAGAGATGGCTCTTGCGAGTATGGGGTAAAAAGGTCGGCATTGAAAAAGAGTCCGACTTTCATCGTTTTTTAAAGCCAGGCTCACCGGAGTACCCTGTGATTCGGGGAATCCTCCGAAGCCTTGAATCAATTCTGAGTAGCGGGGATGACCTTTGTAAGAAGTATGGGCTAGTCAGCAAACAGGATATATCACTCGGGCGGAAGTATGTGTGGGCGGTACGCGATAAAAAGGGCTTTGATCGCCTAGTCAAGGATATTGCGACACTTGTGGAAAAGCTCTCGGCGATAGTACCGCCGGAGGGCGACTCCCGGTTTGGTGAGGACGAGACGAATAAGCACCTTACGGTCTTGAAAGCCAATCTTGACGGTATGTAATACCAGCTTTTTAATAATTCTTGGGGTCTGGCTAAACTAGCGTAGAAAGAGACCGGAGATTGGCGGAAGAAACGGTTGAGCAGCAGAAACATCGCCAAATGATAGAGTGCTATATTGAAAGTAGGCTAACCACTCATCAAACCCCGAATATAACCAGACTAATCTTTCTTTCCAGACAAGGAAAATCATGAGGCTTTAAAATGGATAGGGGCGATTTCGACGGAAGTGGAATACGATGAATCAAAGCGCAAGATTTCTCCTGGAACCTGTGAATGGATCCTTTCAAATAAAGAGTTCACGAACTGGCTGTGTCCTCCAGAGGGCATAAATACATCCCGTCTCCTATGGATTCATGGCAGGCCCGGGATGGGAAAGACATTTATCTCAGCAAAAGTCGTCGAATATTTACAACAACATTTTTCTTGTCCAACCGCTTTCTTCTTTTGTACCCACTCCAACTCTAAAAAGAACCAAACATTATCCATAATAAAATCCTGGATATTCCAGTTAGCGAAGCAGCGTGCTAATGCGCTCGCAATCATCCGCAAGTCCAAGAGGTCGAACAATGAAGCAGTTGCAACGGTCCAATGGGATATATTCAGAGCGATACTGAAGGAGCTGGGCTCTTGCTATCTCATTGTTGATGGTCTTGACGAATGTCTTGATATTGATCCTACGTCACAGGGTCAGAAAAAGGGTGAAATGGAAATCTTCCTGGGGGAGTTGATATCTTCAACTTACTCAACTGGGGTGAAGCTCCTTATAATTAGCCGTCACATAGTCGAATTGAGGTCGGTATTCAACGAACTAGCCTATTTATCCGCTGTCTCCGCCTCGCAGGTATTTAAGGAATATAAAATTCTTAATAAAGATAATCGAGAGGATATTGAATCGTTTTTGATGATTCGTGCTAAGAAAGCGGGGCTCGGGGATAAGAGGAAAACTACAATATGCAAACAACTATCAACAAGTTCAGAGGGAATGTTTCTCTGGGCCCGACTTTGCAGTGACAGACTGAAACCTGGTATCACGCCCCAACGGCTGCGTACAATCCTCACCGATTCACCGCCGGGATTAGATCGCTCATATGAACGCAATCTCAAAGCAATTTTGAGCAAGGAGAAATACGATCAGGACAGGGCGATAGCAATATTGCGCCTGGTTCTTTTCTCATTACGACCTCTAAAGCTCAAAGAATTGATCCACGCACTTGAAATTAATGATTACAAGAAGGATATGACAGGGAATACAAGAGGCTTCCAGGAGGACGTATTACCTACCGATGACGACAAGCTAGTTGAGATGTCTACAGCACTTATAGAGACATGCAGTTCACTCATTGAAATCCGAGAAGTCGAAGGTGGCTCTTCCGGCGACTGGAGTGTCCAATTCATCCATTTCACCGCCAAAGAATACTTACTAGGCCTACACGAGGGGAATTGCAGCGATCCTAAACTCCTAAGATTTTCATTTTCGCAACCGGAGAAGCACCATGCTGCTCTCACCAATACATGCCTTTTGTACTTGGTGGTATCAGGGATTCTTCAAGAGGATCAAGGTCACAATACAAAAGCTGCTAATGGTTGGGAGTTTCGAGAATATGCCTCCTCGAACTGGGATAGGCACTTTCATCTATCCGGGAAAGAGCTTTCTGCAAGTTATGAGATTCGGCAGAAAATATTTCTTGATAATGGCCCGACCTTTGACGCCTGGAGAATCTCCACATCGTATCGCCTCGAATCGCGGTCTTGGGTGTTGAACGGTTTGGAGAGGGATCTTGATGATCAAATCAATAAACTAATCTCGCCATCCAGCATCTCTTCCAGCGGCGGCTCCTCCCAACTCCTGGCTACTTGCATGTTTGGAATGCCGGATATCATGAGAAAACATTTGGAAGAATCCGAAAAGGGAATACCTGAAGCGGCATGTCTTGTTGCTGCATATCACAATCAGGAGACCATCATAGAGGTACTTGTGAAAAGAGGAGATGTTGACGTCAATGCGCACGCATGCGGTATAACACCACTCAGTGCCGCATCGATCCGAGGCCATGAGGGTATCGTGCGGCTACTTCTTACTCGAGAAGATATTAGAGTAAACGAGTTAAGCGGTGGAAACATTTACAACTTCAAAGAACCGGGTTCCACAGCGCTCTCCTTTGCGGTGGTCAATAATAAGGAGGCGGTCGCCCGTGAATTACTAAAGAGAAGGGATTTAGACGTCAATTTGGTTGATCATCGTTTTGATTTGAAGATGACTCCGCTCACTCATGCGATTATGCGCAATAGAGTGGATCTAGTCAAGCTTTTGCTCCGCAATACGAATATAAATGTCAATTTAGCACCCGATGTTGACCAATATACACCATTGCATTGGGCCGCCCGCGCCGAAGAGGGATCAGTCGAAATACTTGCGCTTTTGCTCGAAAGAGAAGACATCCTGGTCAATCCTAGGAGCACATCAGGGAAAACGCCACTTGACACTCGACTGGACCGGCCTAAAAGTCAAATATCGGAAATTGTGGCAGAGCGGATCCGTGAGAAAGGAGGGAAACGATCCAACGAGTTGCCGGAAACCTCCCCACCCAATGCCGGGGATTATGTCAAGCAAAAGTACATTATTCCCCTATTCATCCTTCTCTTCTTCCTCTATCTTCCCCTCCCCCTTAGGTCGATAGGCTCTTGATAGCGGCGCGTACCTCAGCTTCGCCACACCCGGTTAACCGCATGTGATTCGATACCGGACCGTTGCTGCCTCTTATCTCTTCTTTCTTTTATCATATTTTTCTCTCCAGATTATTCCTTTCTTTGCGACTTTGATATTTTTCTATTTATCACACCACACAGCCCTGTGATACAATTTTTTTAGTGTACATGCGATTTTCATTCTGCGGGTACCGCGAGCATCGGCTGCAAAGAATGAAGACCCATTTCTATCGAGATTTACAAGATAATCACCCTCTATGTGAGGGGATTAATACCTGTTCTATTTTCAATCTCCTTTTTTCTGTTTCAAACCCGTAGAAAGAACAATTTATTTTACTTCCAGCTTAGAGTAATACATACGTATACATAATGTATTGTGGGATAGCAAAATTACCCAGACGCTCGCTGAATCTTGAACTCACTTCAATTGAGCTCATACCGAAACTTAAGAGAATAGAGGCATAAGAAGTCGCAAGAACTAAATCTCTTGTACTCGCTCATGAGTTAAACAGAAAAGTTTTTTTTTATACTCGCTCCTTGTGGTTGTGGGACAACCCTGACCCTGACCACTGCATGCCAACCATCCATCCAGAATAATGATAGAGCAACGGAAATTTGGATCCATGACATGATAAAATTGTAGATTAAGGGTTTATATAATAAACCTAATATAGTACTCTAGCTAAGAGCAGTATAGGTTAGAGGGCGGCGGAAGGGGGGTGGACTGGGGGGGTAGTAGAGTTGAGGCAGAGGGGGAGTGGCATTGAAATTCGCCATATGAACAAAGTGGCATTGAGGTTGGCGTTGAAGCTTGCATCTGAGCTGGCAGACTGGAGCTGGCATAAGTTGAGATGCCTCGTGGTTAACTGAAAGAACTGGATCACTCCCGGAGGGGGCGGACATTTACCGGAGGCGGGCATTTCCGGGAGCTGACCACGAGAGCTGGTCATGAAATGGTCAAGGCAGAACTAACTAGCTAGTGGAGGTGTTCAAGAACTATATGGAGGTGGGAGATATCTCAGGTGGGAGGAGAGCTCGCGGTCGCGGAGGTGGTCCACCCCCCCACCCCCTACCGCGGTGGGAAATTTATCGTGGCAATGCATCAGTAAATGCATCGGGATGTGCATCCATATAGTCTATCGGCGAAGACATCGGCGAAGACATCGGCGAAGACATCGGCGAATGCTCCTCTAGTCCCACTTGACGGGTTTACTGCTGACATTACTTGATAGTCGGAGATAAAATTAAAAGAAAGATACATTGCCGGGGTCGAACCTGGATTCTACTACGTCAGGAAATGTGTAGTGATAATGCATCCTCATCATACCTCCATATAATGCATCCTCATCATGCCTCCATATAATGCATCGGCAAATGCATCGGCGAATGTATCCCCAGTCCCACTTTACGATTTTCCTGCTGACATTACTTGAGAGTCAGAGATAGAATTTAAAAAAAAAATACATTGTCGGGATCGAACCTGGAGTATTAAGCTTGAGGATCCCGCATTTTACCGTATAAGCCATCAGTGGATATATTTCAATAGTAAATTGAGACAAAACGAATTAAAATATGTAGGGAAAAGTCAATAATGCATCGACCGTACAAGCTTACACATCTCACGACAGCTTATGCGTCAATTGATGCATTTACTTGACGCGCGTATGTGGGTAATGCATCCATTGATGCATTTCCCGCCGTGGTAGAGGGAGTAATACGCTTGTGTATCCTGCACGTTACCGTATAAGCTTTCAGCTGATACAGCTCGACTGTCAATTGAGACAGAAGAAATAACCTTAGCTGCAGAGAAAGCCGTCTGCACAGTCGTTTCAGGTCAATAATGCATCGAGAGCAATGCCACTTTCCACAACCCACGGCAGCTTATGAATCAATTGATGCATGTACTTCCCATGCTTACGTCGGCAATGTATCCATTGATGCATAAACCGCCGTGGTGGAGAGCCGCTAGTATGATATGCACCACAAACCCTCCCTCGCATATATATCAAAACCAGCACCACGCGGAATACTCGGCTTATCAGTTATAGAGGGGAAATACCAATTGCTATTCCGATGGGACCCAGTGGACCCGCCACACGCAGAACAGAACTGACGAGGAGAAAGCTAGAAATGAGGGGGGGGGGGGGGGATAGGGGTGCGCGAAAGACTTGGGCGAAGAAGAAAAAGACGGGGGAGAAAAGTAATATAAAAAGAAAATTAAAGAAAATCGGAAAGATTGGCCATCTCCGGCCATGATTACCTATTAGCTAGTCCACCGACGTCGGCTTTCTTTGTGCCGCACTGCTCTCGGGAGTGGGGCGGTGAGTGGGAGGAGGGCTTTGCCGGTGTCGTGGTTCTTCGTGCGAGTGATATTGTGTGATTACGTATACAGAATTATGGGGGTGGGATGGTAGAGTGCCACAGTTTGTGTCAAGAGTGAAGGAACGCGGTGGGGTGGGAGGCGGACTCAGTGTAGCTCGTGCTACAGCGTACCTGGCGCGGCGGTAGGCGAAAGACATAGTTGTCGGGACGTGGTCGTGGTTGCGCGTATAGGGCGTGCGCGCCGTGGGACTACCGCCAACACATCTACAGTTAGCTCTCAAGGTTACGTGTTACGGCGTCAAAGAAAGCAAGGTAATAGATTTACACATCAAGAAAGTCGTGAACGCAGCGGGAGAAAAAACAAATCCCGAGATGGGCAATGTCAGGCTTGCTATGTAAATATCCACCGAGCGTCATATTGGCGGTGCGGGAGGCTTGGGATGGAAAACGTCGGGATTGCTACTGAACTCTCTACTAAGCGCCAGATTGACGAAGCTTTCAAGGGAATTAGCGCACCGAGTAGAGGGGAGAAGGGGGGGCGGAGTATACAGTGTGGACTCCATCTTCCCCCGACATGGGTTGTGTTTGTACAGGGTAAAATGGTTCGAGACTAGATACTGGAGGAGTTTATTTATATATAATGGGGGCAAACGGGGCCGAAAGATCATTTCAACGGAGCACAGTGTTACTTTTGTTTTGGCTGTGATTGAATGAAATTACAGGGAGACCCCCTGACATACTAAGGGATAGGTCACCTCACGGTAGAGGATGTGTCAATTGAATGCTCATTGGCAGCGACCGAGTCTTAGCTGGAAAGAAACAGTTTAAGGTTTGGACGCTATGCTTCCTCCCTCAACCCCGGCCTAGCCTCCCGACCTGCGTCGCCCCAATACCCGTTCCGGTGCAGCTCTTACCACTACACCCACTCTCCGTCCCAGGAAAGCCCTCCTGCCAACATGCAATCTAGCGTAACCCTAACGCGGCCCACTGTAAGACGCACTCTCCTGCGCCTCACTCCCCTCCACTTTGTGCTTCCTCCGGCAGCGTCGTAACACCTGTGAACACCGTTCTGCTGCTGCTCGATCGCGTATTAGTACCCCCCTCACATACTCCATCCTGCCCACCTGAGATGTTGTACCCGCGCTAAGATCGTAGAATCCCATTAATCCAACACACACCCCCAGCTCCACTTACAGTACGTCGCAGCCAAACCCAACCCCACCGCGTCTTTCCCGACCGCCGCCCTGTGCCCAGCAGCGCAAAACCGCTCAAATCGCGGGCATCGCCATCTGGCGCAGAGATGCAGTTGTATCTATTCTGTGTCTCGAGAGGGGGGATCTTTGTCGCGCAAAGAGTTGCGGGTGGTTGTTGGTGATGCTTGCTGAGTGCGGGGTAGCAGCGAACCAGGGGCTGAAGCTGGTGCGGGGCACCGTGCATGGGTGTGGGAGATGAGGCTTGACTATGTGGCGGTGGCTGGGCAGGATTACAGCACCGAGCGAAGCAATAAGTGGGAGCGCCTCTTATCTCCAACGAAACTGTCACGTTAAAGAACATCTCCGTCCACCCGCGTGTACAGTGATAGAAATGATCTATGGGAAAACAGTGGGGGTCGGAGTTGTATGGCGAGGGGTCTCGAACAACGGCGAGGGCCGACTGCAACGTATATCCTTCAATCGCAGAACAAATAAAGAGTGTAGGAGAGAAATAGAAATTTGCGGTAGGGATTGCAAGTGCTCGGGAGATAAACAAAGAAGAAGGAAACAACTGGCTAGCTCCTCTCACATCGCGCCCGGGAGGGGCTGAGATTCCCGTGCCCCGCGATCCCGCCAGATAAGCGAGATCTGACATCATGCAGGGGTCACAGACAGCGGCCGGGATGATCTGAAATAGGTGGTCAGTCTTGGCAGAGGTAACAAAGTTCCAGCCGCTGATGAGGCCCCTTTAGGTGGTGCCAAACAACAACACAACCTAATTTGATTTGCAGACCGTACACATTTTGATTCTCCTACTGACTCTCTCCGGAGGTTTCCTGGCTGAATTCAAGAATCATTGATTTGTGGTGAAGAGGTAGATTTGGCGTTCTTCTGCTTTTGCCGACCCCGGTGTTGTGTCCGCCACCATCCGTGCACGGCGCTACAGCGTAATAGTTTAACCCCCCTGTTTTTTCGCTGAGCATTACTACCACTGTACCGGTACTTTAATCAAATGAAACCACGTTCACCACAACGCCCCGCACCACCGGTCTAACTATCCATCTACTTACTATGTTCAAGTCTCTGTGGTCGAGTGCGCAAGCTGAACAGGGCGTTGACAGGTGAGGATCCGTTCACTCACTTTATGCCAGAGCTTTGTACTTACTGAAATTATACAGTCTGATTGGTCGACAGCGACAGGGGTCTTGAGTGGGCACGAAACACCAGGGTAGGGCCCGGGCTGACACTGGCCGCACGCCCGGAAACTATTATTCCTGTATATACTGGGCTGCAGACTGTAATTGGGAGAACTAATATTGCAGTGGTGCATTCATCAGGTATTCTATTAATCGTGGTCCAGCAGGTGGTGTTCGAAGCCGTTGCCGCGCGCATTTCCCACGAATTTTGGTAGGGTGCTATATGATACGACAAAACGGGGTAAAACTACAGCCATCACTAAAATACTCTTCTACAAAACTAGGGCCTTGGCACAGCTGTCCGAATATAAAATTCATTTAAACAAGTATTTCGAAAAATTAGGTTTTCGTGAAGTTGAGGAAATCATACCCGACCGCAAAGGCCACCCGCCGACAATACCACTCCCCAGCCTCTTCACTGACCTATTTATCCCAATTTTACATTGATCTAAATACTGGTTGTGCAACGGTATTGCTTTACTTTAGTATCGCTGGAGTATTCTGGGAAATGGCAACCCCTAACCCTGATCAGTTTTATCTTTTTTTTTTTTTGTTTAACTGATTAATTACATGCAGACCACAGGCCATGGTAATATCGCACTGCCCCAAGTTTGCAAAGCTGCCCGTTCTCCTCCCCTTCCTCGCACAAGTAGCAGTATCGATAAACTAACCAATGTTAACCGTAGGCCTGTTTTTAACCTACTCTTCCCGGCCCCTGATTAGCTTTATCTGTGAATGAAGCATCTCACAAACCAAGATCACCGGATATTAATCTATCATTTATTCAGCCAATTTTGATCATTGGGTGATGGGCGTTAACTTATTAGAACCAACTTTGAAAAGATTATTTTCGTGAATGTTTGTGATAGCAATTTAATAGATTAATTGGTGGTGACGAAGCCCAGGTGGTGGCGGCTATAACATTGTCTTCATCATCCTGTTGCGCTTCTTACTGAGTTATATAGAGCCTGTCATGATCCATGGCGTGGCGGATAGTCATTAGGAGGGGCGGCCAGTGGGCTGTCACAGGGCCGCTAGTAGTTCCACCTGTCCCAGTCTGTTCATTTATTACTATGGCACCACGAAAGTATTTGTTGGGCATTCTGAGGAATGCCCAAACCTATCATATTCACCCTTGCCGGCAAGTGTAGCTAGCACATTTCCAAATAAAGATCCACCGGATGTCCGAATTAAGTCTGTACTCAACAGACCAATTTGGTTCACACAATTCCGCACCACTACAGCAGTACTAAGTTTATTATCTTACCCCGTCGCGTATTCCCATCCTGGGCATGTACTTAGCCGTACTCTTAGTTATTCAGAGAATAATACACTCCGTCTACTGGCCCATCGAGGCAGCCAGAATCATGTGAACAGATGTACCCATGATTTTGCTTTGCATCCTGTATTGATAGTATAATTCTTCAAAGTCATAGCTTTTATTTCGTCCTCTCTGTTCCCTTCCGCCTCTTCTAATTTCATTACAAAGCCTCACCCAAAAGCTCTAGCCGGAGGTAATTCTTATTGTAACACAACCGAGAAGGGCAGAAACCTGCATTGAAGGTGTTCCGGCAATCCCGCTTTGTATACGGCACACACAGTAGAATCTCCAAAGTCTTGCCTTACGTTTCATTTCACCTGCTTTGCTTCGCTCTGCAACTTCTGCCTAAAGTTCGGGACCTCACTTACCAATACTCGGCCCAGGAGGACAGCCATGTGGAGAACGAGTTCCAGGTATTTCGCTTTGTATACGGTATCAACAAGAATGCTCTTCAAAATCTCAGCTTTTATTTGGCCCATCCGTTGCTCTCTACCACTTCTCCCTTATTTGGCTTTGAACACTAACCTTCACAGCCGGAGTTTTTTGTTTTGTTTTGTTTTATTTAACTCATTAATTCACTGCCGGAGTTGATAGTATGACCAATGCAGTAAAGACATTAATTGTCCGATTTCTGGTACTTTGATCAACTCCGAATTTGCATGGAAAGGGAATATTCCTATGATCTGAAAGTGTATATGTGTGGTCATAGGTAATCACCTGTTTCCCTACCTCGGGGCACTCCCGCTGCTCATCCAACTTCCTTTGGAAACCGGTACCCGACTAACCGATAGGTCGGGGGTGCGAGGCAGCGGAAGACGGATAGTTCTGGGGAGTGCGATGTTATCGTAACCGGAAGGTTGCATGTAATTATTGAATTAAACAAAAAAAAAAAACCATGGGTGGGGAAAATCTTTGCATAAAGCTCATAGGTTCTGCGAGTGATAGTCTGTGGCTGGAGGTGCGATCACGCTTGAGATGAATTTGCCATAGACTACGGTCCGCATGCAATTAATGAGTTAAACAAAAAACCCCTCTAGTACTTC
>VOVZ01000043.1:337225-353747 GCA_008079325.1 Morchella conica | reverse complement strand
TTCTGCGAGTGATAGTCTGTGGCTGGAGGTGCGATCACGCTTGAGATGAATTTGCCATAGACTACGGTCCGCATGCAATTAATGAGTTAAACAAAAAAAAACCCCTCTAGTACGTCGGGAAATGTGTAGTGTAATGCATCCTCATCATGCCCCCGTATAATGTATCGGTATAATGAATCGGCGAATGCATCCCTAGTCCCACTTTAGATTTTACTGCTGACATTACTTGAGAGTCAGAGATAGAATTTAAAAAAAATATACTGTCGGGACCGAACCTGGAGCATTAAGCTTGACAATACCACATTTTACCATATAAGCCATCGTGGATATTGTTGGGTAGTAAATTGAGACATAATGAATTAAAATATCCAGGGAAAAGTCAATAATGCATCGACGGTACGAGTTTACACAACTCACGACAGCTTATGCGTCAATTGATTCATTTACTTGACGCGCGTACGTGGGCAATGCATCAATTGATGCATTTCCCGCCGTGGTAGAGCCCTGAGATCATCGTAAAGCGAGTGATGATGTGTGACTGTAATTTGAGCAGTGTCTTTTCCTTTTATTTCCGTCTATCACGCCTAGTATATAGCCGCTAGAGCACGCAGCAGGACAAATTCAAGCAGATCATCGAGAATTTCACTATATTTATACTGTATAGCCAGCAAGATCCTATAAACTCCCTGCTTTCTTCCTTCCGCTCCTATTTCCACTATCTCTTCTAGCCTGACTTCAATCAGTCAGTCCAGAGCACAACAGATGTACCTGAAGATTTCGCTTTCTATACAGTATCTACGGTAAAATCGCTTCGGAGTATTAGTTACCTTTCGCCACGCCTTTCCGGTGCACCTCCGAGCATGTAAGAATCAGGGCGCATAGGAGATGTTCCAGCAGTCTCACTGGTATTCAATATCGACAGTAAAATTCGTTATCCTTTTATCTTTCACTTGAGATCTTCTGTTTCTCCCTGACTCTTATGAATAAATTTTTATTCCCTATCTTTAACACGCTGGAGTTGGCAGCACTATTTCTCGGACCTCAAAATAAGTGCGTTGCTTACTTGAAGAACTGGAGTCGGCTGTCTCAACGGAGGAGGACAGATTTTTTGTTTTGTTTTTGTTTAATTCATACTCGCATGCAGACCGTAGTCTATGGCGGCGTACTATCCTCTCTAAGCTTCACCTGGAGGGTTCGATCCATGATGGACCTAATGGAATACCCCAACCGAACTCGCAATTGAGCCCGCCACCTTCACTTAGTCACACTCCTCCGCATTTTTCTCTACATGTCACATTTGGGCGCCGGAGGAGGACAGATAGCTGTGCAGACTATCTGTACCAAAATTCTTGTTCACCCCCTATTCCCCTCTTACTTTCTCCCTGCATTTTGATCATCTACTCCTGCACACTGGGCATCATGGCCAACTTCCGTTCGCACTAGAAAATATTAGGAAATATATTTGTCATAGGTAATTCAAACTTAGATTCCGTAGTTTCCGGACGGAATATGTTTTCTAAATACCTCAGGCATACATATAATTAAATTCATATAGCCCTTTTCTTTGGTCTACGTATCAGAAGTCCTCCTCCTTCTCGCCCCTCTAATAGCCGGTAGCTGCAGTATGCCGTTGAGCTTTAAAAATAATTAAAGGAGTTCATGTCTTCGCTTTACTCCAGACTGTCTCAACGGTCGGAGAGAAATTCCGATTGCCCTTTCAGTCCTTTGAAATGATGTCCGGTGTTCGGTGTGTTTCTGCATATTCTTTTCCGCCGTTTATATTTGCTGGTACATGCAAACCCTTTTTTTTCCATCTTCCAAAGAATCCTTTTTCTGACCCTGATATTTATCTTTTGCATACTAGTAACTACTTCATGATCGACTGTATTTAATTTTATTTTAGTATATTTTCAAAATACCTAAGGAATGTAGTAGTGAAATACATGAACAAAATGCCCATTCATAACCTCGTAATCTTCTGCATTTGCTCGGCGGTCATGGGCTAAAAGCTTGTTGAATATAACCAACGTTTCGGTTTTGTTTAAGGAAGCGATGTATCTAGTCACAACCAATTTTCGGATTTTGAGCCCCTTTCGATTCGAAAAGCTGACATGCCAGAAGATATAGTACGTCTTTATCTTGTGCGCGATTCCAGTCATCGATGAATTTGGCGCGTTCCGCAAGTGTTCGGTCCTGAGGACTCAACAACCGCATGATCGCATATTGCTTCCCTTGCTATGATAGGTGATATGATGCGAATCCTTCAAATAACGCTGTGAAGAGGGGAAAAAGCCGAGTCCTGATCTCGGGCAATCTGATTTATTCTAGGCTTGTTGGACGCCTCGTCGCTTAAAGGCCAAAAGCTATGATCATTTTCTGATTGTGGGTCGGTATCTGTATTTGGAAGAGAATATTTCTTTTTGTTTAATTCATTTTCTGAAACAGAGGAAAGTGTACTCGTGGAAGAAATATCTCCTTCTCCACCGGAATTAGGCCAATCTATAGACACTTTTTGATAATTACTCGTTGATTGCCATCTCCCTGTTTTACCCCACCCTCACTTTCGTTCGCATACCCCCGGGAGCGCGGTCTATAAAGAATTAATCAATCTTTGTCCCTCGGGATGGGAAAGCGATCATCACTAGGAAGGAACCGAACCCCATAAAGCCTCACAAAAAGAGGTTGTGGACATGAAAACCAAATATGTATGTGAAGGCAGGCACATATAAGAAGGTTTAGTGCGTCTTTTAGAAATCCTAGAGTTATATAATGAATATGAACTAAAATCCGGTAAAGCCGATAATGCTTACACTCCCTAACTAGTCAACGACCTCTCTGAAGTAGTGCTCTCGCTGGATGGAGGTAAATCATGCCAAAAATAGTTAGCAAACATCTAATTAACACTTATGGCTACTTGTTTCTGTAATTGTACAGCGGTGGGTAATAAGTCATCGGGAAAATTTGCCTCCAGACGCGTATTTTAGCGGCGCTCCGTCCGATGACTTGTTGCCTTTCTTCAGCAACTTTGGATCATCCCGTTGTTACCCTTGATTGCATTTCCGGCGACACACAACAAGTAAATATCATAGACCCCCGGTTGTGTATCTTAGTCCGACTCTAATATTGTATTATTTTCATCTCGGAGAGGAGCCGAGGTCGCTGGGGTTTTCCTAGTAACTAGTGCCTGTTCACTGTGGGTGGGACGAGATTGCGCTACGGGTAAGGTGGGAGTGAGAAGGGAGTGGGCTAGAGGTGTTGGTAGCAAGGCCGCACACTGGTGATTGGGGTCAGTAGTAGGGAGTACACATGTAGTTTGGACACCTCAACCTTGACCGCTTATAGCTCATCAACAACCACATATATTCTTGATTTTGTTAGATAGATCCACTCAGTTTAATCTGCTCTATCGTTCTATCCGCGTGGAGTTTTAAAATCACTCTTCGGGGAAACTACTTTCCCTACTCTTGGCATGTAATTTTCTATGTTAGTCAGCAGAATCAATGTCGCAGCAATCCATGTCAAGGTTTCCCCCACACCACTCTACAGCGCCCGTGCCTGAGAGGGGTTCCGGTTGCCGCGCCCCTCGATCTCACCAGATACGCGGGATCTGACAGAACACGAGATCATGCAGGGTCGCCAAATTCGTGACGACCAGGCCCATGCAACTTATAGAAACAGACGCATTTTGAAGCAAGCTGAGAATAGCACTAGCATTGCCCAGACTGAGAACGGGGCATATTGCCAACAAGCAGTACCTACATCGAGTTTGGAAAACGCGACACCGCCAAATACAAGTGCGGAGCGGAAAGCCTGGATGTTGAACAAATGCTCACGGAATGCCCAGGGACGGGGCAGGCAGAGCAAGCACGGCCGCGGGAGAATGCAACACAGTCGGAAAACTGCTTTGGAAACAAGCAGGCATGCCCATTGCTGGCAGCATATGGAACGATCAAATCCGTATCATGACAAGTAGCTAGAAAGTGGGTAGGGGGGTTTGAGAGGAAGCGGTGGCTAAGGATAGTAAGGGTGAAATGGTTCTCAGAACGGCAAGAAGGATACAAAGGCTAGAGTGGATTATTATATTTGACTTCTTTGCTTGATCTTTGTGTTTTATTTTGTATTATATTTGCCTAGGTTTGCCTTGACATAAACTCCGGGTTGCAGACGAGTAATGAAGTAATCAATCAATCAACAATTCCTCTCGGAAATATAATCAATGAACTAATGGAAGAAAAAAAAATTTTGTTGTCAGAAGAGTCCCATTTGGGGTCGGGTGATAGCTCGCGCTCGTAGCCTGGGAGATAAATGGAAAAAACAATGTAAAAAGCGGACCGCAATGGGCGGGCACACGCAGCCGGGGGGGATGTATTTTGCGCGAACCCTAATTCTCACCATATCGGGACCGTAGTTGATATTACACAAGAGACCTTTTGCTGCTCTGGCTTCAAGGGGTGAACTGTCTAACGAAAAGCTGAGGGAGGATCATCGCCAAGATAGACTTGGCGCCAAGGCTCGTACCTCACCAAGCTTCCTCCAAAAATTGGCTATCTCCGCCCAGGGATTATCTCTAAAACAATTGGCTGAATGGTATTGATCAGCATTAGAAGTATCCGTTTGTAGCAAGTTTGATCTTGTATGCATAGCAAATTTTTCGAGTTTTGGCGGTACCTAAGTCTGGCACGAACCTAACCCGATATGACAATGCCAACAGTAAAGTATTCAACACCCTGCCTATATCTTGAAAAAAATCGGAATAACATTGGTTAGATTAAGGGTATAAAAATCTTTTCCGCAATACTATGCTTTTGTGAGTTTTCATGGGGAGGTTATATTGCCTGTCCGATCGAGTACCTTTTCCGGATTTACCAAAAGTACAAAATAACTCATCGGGGGAACATAGAAAACTCCGCTCAGAAACTCTTTTATCAGAATTTCTAAGCATCTTATTCTACCTACACTATCCCATGGTAGGATGAAACTTGTCAAAGTTGCGACCTGGACCGTGCACGACTTTGAGAAGAAATTATCTTGGTTTTTACAGAACAGAGCCAATCAAGAATTTCTGAGAATTACCACACTCGGCTAGTGAAGGCTGGAAAAGGGAGGTCGCAACTTTGACAATTTCATCCCACCATGGGATAGTGTTTTAAATCATGGTATTTAGAGTGAAGCACCCCAGGCGTATGGGGAAAGGATTAGTTTTGTGGAGTGGCGCCGATATCTCATAAAATAGGCCTGGTTCTTTCCCATAGATATAGATACGCGAGTACGGACGAACTAGTTTATCGTGTAAGTGAGATTTTGGTTGAGTTTTGAATAGAAATATGTAATTCGTGGACAAGCTCTGCAGGTCGCCCATCATCTCAGGCGATCACTCCCTCAACAGACTGCGCCAATGCATGAGCAACTGTCTAGGGCGGGGGTAACCTCGCAACGAGCAGGGATTCATAGGCAGCGATGATTGTTCACATCTGCAGGGTTTAGAGCTGGTTGAATCAAGGGCTGGTCAATCCCTGGGGAGGATTTATTACACTAGAGTACCGGGGGTTATGGGTTAGTCTGACTTAAAACACTCTTTTGGCGTATGATTTGTTGAAGCTGCAGAAATGATACTTGGCGCCAGAAAAAATATGGCGGGAGACACCTTGAGACGGAGTGGTTTCGGGAGTCAACCTCAACCGCTAATAGCTTTCCCCAACCACACCCTAATTTCTTCCTCTCTCTGTTATTCGATAGTTCTGCTTCTTCTCTACAACGTGACAGAGCCAGATTAATTCTATCTTTCGTTGTGGTGGTGCTATGAATATTCTAAAGGCTGGGTTTTGGTGGGGGACCCAACAAATGTCGCGCCCATAATTACCTATTTGGGACAGGTAAATTTCTTGAATTAGGAAGGTCTACATCTAGATACGGCCTTTGTGAGCGCCCAGAGGCTGGTTTTGGCGAATTATTATCGGTAAATTGATCGTCAGAAACCAATGTCGCGAATAGGCTGCCTCCCATCTTTTGCAACGCAACCCCCAAGAAAGTGATTTGACTGTTTGCACCCAGCCTGATCAGAAAACACTCCCCTCAAAGGCTCATAGGATCACAGTATCATCTAGAGGAATTTTGGAGCCAGCGCTATTCTGCCGTTAGTCTTTTGTATTGTTAGCAAAATATATAGATTTTTGAGTAAGGATATATGTCAGACTTTTTACCCCCATATACTCACGCGTTCATTAAATGGTCGGAATTTTGTGTGGGGATTTGGTTGCAACGACATCTGACACTTTAATGAACGGGATTAAATTGGAAGCGATAAGGCCGGTGTGATTGATGATATTGTAATTGGTTGCCATTCGTGGCTACCATATAAAATTTCTGCATTTTCACCCAATGAAGCAGATTTCTTCTCATTCGATGGCTTTCTTTTTGACATTGACTGTTCGGCTGAGGGGGGCGTTCGGGTGGCAAGGGAAGTCGTCTAATGGTGAACGCCCGGTACATACTGTGGCAACCACGGCCACTGTCAACAGACTTACCCCTACCAGCGTAGTATAGTACAGCGGTAGTTAATAAGTCATCGAACAGAGCGCACACTCGTTTGCAGGAAAAATTGTGACTAAGTCGTCCGATGACATATTACCCACCGCTGTACTCTACATGGGTGGGAGATGGTAGAATTCAATAGCCAGTTAGCACGTGGGATGGTGGTACTCAGAGTAGCGCTAGCTAAATAGACCTACCTATTGGCAATTACCTTTCGTGCATACGCAGGCTGATATCCACGAACTTTAGAAATAGAGTATTTTAGCTGCGCGAGTTGGACAGAAAGTCGAGCACTTCGACAAAAAGTCCTGCACATCTTATTGGTTGAACGATGCAAGTCTCTTCGACTTTCTGTTCAACTCGCGCAGCTAAAATACTCTAATGCATTAGGTATTTGTATGGTGTGGCGCCGCTCTGCCATACAACCATACGTATGCATATATGCAAGTAGGCACTCTCGGGACATGCACTTCTCTAGATTCTCCTCTAGAGTAGAGTGGAAGTACTCCTCTAGTGCGCATTACGCGGCGTTGGTGGCGATCTCGATCGCACAGCTTCTCGCGATAGCCAATTGAGACAGCAGTGCGCACGAGTATGCGCACATTTTCACTCAATGCATCACGCCCGGAATGATTAGAGTACACAAGATAGGAACAAGGTTCTAAAATAAGAATGTATTTCTCTATCCCTTGGACGGATGAAACTCTCAAATTCGCGACATGGACCGTGCACGCACTTAGTAAGGCAGTTGTCCTTCTTTTTGCAGGTTATAACAATAATTGAGCCAATGAAAAATCAGCTACAGTTACCATATAAGGCTAGTGATAGCTGAAAGAGGGATGTCGCGAATTTGAGAGTTTCATCCGTCCAAGGGATAACCACAAGGAGATGTAGCAAAAGAATCCGAGATATGATTTCTCCGGTAGTGATAGTACCTTGGGTTAACATATCAGTTCGAGAGGGTTTTGATGTTGTTAGCGGTTTGTATCCTCATGTTCAATGACAGCGAGAACTGTTGCAACCAAGGCCCCTGTCAACAAACCCCGTAGTAGCGTAGAAATATGGGAGGAGTCCCATTGGCTTAACTAGCGATTTTGGAGAAGACCCTGGTATGCATAGAGCGCCAATTCTTTGCAAGAACTGTGGTACCCTACTGAGTGGGTGCAGTAATTGCCATTGGAGTATAAGTCAAAAACTTGCGGCTGAACTTTCGGCCTGCCGCTTCCGTTTTTCCTTGTGCAACAACAAGAGTCCCAGAGGTTTGATGCGTTGTCCTCCTCAGCTACCGGATTCCAGCCTCTCAGCCTCTCTTCACATTACACCCAGAGCACAAAGGTTCTGAATAGGATAGGAACTCTAACAGAGGTCTAAACATCAACAACCCGCTCTTCTCGAACCGCTCACAAAGAAAAGATTAACTCGAAAGATATCCCGACCGATGGGCCGTCTATGCTCTAAGCTTTGCCGAACTGCCGCGGGGCAGGGGGACGGCGTCGACAACGCTAGGGTATCTAAGCAGAAGACGAGGTATGTCAATAGGGTGTAGTTCGCTGATGTCCGGCAACTCTAACGTGCTATATATCTATAGCACCAGTTATTCTCCCCATAACGACACTTCCGATCAACGTTCGAAGAATCATTCCACTCCCACCGAAACCACCGTAGCATCTTCGAACACTTCTACACCGGTCGCTCATGACGTCTTGAATACTCCAGTTCATCCGGATGATGCCGTGGCCGACCACAAGTTCTCTGAAGCTCAACCATCCAATACTCAGACTCTCAAGTAGGTAGACTGTTATCTATGACGCTTGGTGAGACTAATACGCGAATGTACTAGTGTTTCTAGTTCGTGGGGTGTCACTCCAGACCAACCCTGCAAGCATCCATTGACACCCATCGAATCCTCCATGGCGGCTTCGGACACCTTTACGCCCCCTATCGCCAATCAGCCCGCGATACGTACCACATCTATCCCAGATATAGTGACCAGCTCCACAATCTCCGAATCACAGCTATACGAGGCTCAAACCAAGTATGTATCCTAACCTATCTTACCGCCAATGGCGCTTGACTGACACAATCATAAGGAAGGCATCACCTCTATGGGAAGAGGCGTTCAGAAAGATGCGAGAGCGAACCGAGGGCCGCCTAGGGGATGATGAGATGCCCCCTAAAGGCTCGCTGGTTGACAATATCATCAAGGATTTGAAAGGAAGAAAGGAACAATGCGACGATAAGAGATGGTTTATTATAAAGGATGACAGTAAGGTCTTTATTGTTGACACTCTGCTGGTGCAATTAGATAAATATGCAGCGATTGGTGACATTGCCCTTCAACACAACCCGGACATCGTCGCGCTGGTGTGGGCGGGTTTTCGTGGACTGCTCCAGGTATAGAGGAATTGTAATCTGGGGGTGCTTGTGGGTTTTTCTTGTTGACGATGTTAGGTTGGAACGGCATACATCAAGATGATGCGCTCTGTATCTGAAAGCTTGGATTACCTGGTCCAACTTCTCTGCTGCTGCGATATCTATGAGAAGCTATATTGCGACACCAAACTTGACATATCAGAAGACCTCAAAGGGAGTTTTGTGGATCTCTATGTATCCGTATTGAAATACCTCCGCAAAACTAGTATCTACCTGGACCATGACACAGGAGGTAAGTAATGATAGTTTTGCATTTGCATATGGAATACTAACGTTTTAAATTTGGATAGGTCGAATTATCAGGAGCTTTTCCCAGGAAATCGAGCACGCGCTGACCGGTATCAAGTCCCAGCAAATAGACCTCAAAGAGAAGATAGATGTTGCGGAGAAAGAAGGTTCGAGGCCTTGCTTTATAAGTGATTTCAAAGTGCTAATTCTCGTTTAGCATCTACCTCTAATCGTTTTAGTAAGTTTTAAGTATCGAGCGCCTTCCTACGAGGTACTAATTGCTTCGAAGACCAGGACAAAAATATGACGAGATTGCGGCGGCTGTTGGCTGGAATACAGGAGCCGATCAAGGAGACATTGCGCGTGGTAGAAATAATATACAATAAAGTTGAGAGTATGTGAAGATTGAACCCCCCCCCTTCATAAGATGCATAGGCTAAATTTCTCAGACGATAGAAGACACCAGATCTTGACCTGGCTATCGGATGTCGAGTATGAGAGTCACCATTTGCTTTCGCAACAACGCCGCCTAAAAGGTACAGGCTCCTGGCTCCTGGAGAATAAGCCTTATATAGAGTGGACGACGTCAGAAGCAAACTCAATTCTGTGGCTACGTGCTGATGGTAAGAAGCGCTATCTCCCACCTATGATCCAGAAAGATTTTAACACTCCAACTCAGCCGGCTTTGGCAAAACAATCCTAGCGTAGGACAGACCACCCTGATGTCAACCATACTATCATGCTAATCCTATGTAGCTCCTCTATTGTCGATAACTTCGCATCCGAATTAGGCTCCAGTAATGACCACGTTCTAGCATATTTCTACTGCAATTATAAGGAACCGACCAGAAGGAGCACCGAGTCTATCCTCCGGGCACTCGTCAAGCAATTCTGTGTCCATGGAGAAGGAGACGATAGAGTTCCCACACTCGTTGATGATATCTACAAGGAGAGGGAGAAAAAGGGTAGTGCAAGAGGTAGTCTTAGCTCTGAGGAGAGCACAGAACTAATAATTAAGCTATCCGAAAAATACCAATCGACAACGATCATTGTGGACGCACTTGACGAATGTGATGCACAAACACGCAGGACTTTATTTTCTTCGTTGCACAGAATTACTGAGAAGGCTACTCAGGTCAAGTTCCTTGTGACTAGCAGATTTGATGATGACATCAACGAGTTCTTTTCTCAAGGTCCATACCACTATATCGACGCTAGGGATAACTCTGCCGACATCCATCTTTATATTGATACAGAGCTTGATCTTCGCTGTAATAAGAGTAATGTTCACTGCGAATATGAGCTATTACTGGGAGGAAATGTTGAGCCAGGGCTAAGAGCGGACATCGAATCCACGTTGAAGTCTAAATCAAACGGAATGTATGCATTCTTCCGTTACTACCCCAGACAGCTTCAACATCTACTAACATAATGTTGTAGGTTTATGTGGGCAAATCTGCAGATAAAGGCCTTGTGCGCTGCGCGTACGGTCGGAAGTGTACAGAAGACGCTTGCCCGGATGCCCGCCACCTTAAGCGAGACATATCTCCAGATAATGGAGAGAATTAAAAAACAAAACAACGAGTCCTATCGCGTGGCAAAGATTATCTTGAAGTGGTTGCTATGTGCTCAAGAGGACTGTAAAACCCAAAGCGTCATTCAGGCTCTTGCAGTTGACCCTGGAGATAGCACCTTGAATGAGGACGGACTCACTTGGACGATACCGATGATTTTAGGATTATGCAAGAATCTTGTAATACATGACACGACACTCGACATCTTCCGGTTCGCCCATTTCTCAGTGCAAGAGTTTCTACGTTTGCAAACTGAATTCGAGGAAAAGAGCAGTAACTTGTATGTAGCTGAGGTTTGTCTCACAACGCTACTATATCACCATGCAGGCGATTGTCCGAGCGAATCCCCGGTCCAACAGCTTTACACCTACGCCACGACGTACTGGGGAGCACATGTTGGTCTGTCAGAAGCGATGTCTGGAAGGGTAGAGGATCTTTGTATGAGGCTTTTGACACCTTCCGCGCCCTACAAGGCATGGGGCACCAGCATCACGGTATCCAATTCAATTTTTGAATCGCCCGGGGGTGAAGTGGTTTGTCCGTTTTGGGTCGCCTGTTATTACGAGCTACAGTATCTGCCCAAGCTTCTATGCCGCGTCTCAAATAAAGATATAAATCTACGCAATGCGGGTGGTTGCACCCCATTAGACTGGGCGGCAGCGGAAGGTAACGTGAATACAGTGCAGCTACTGCTGGAGAAGGAGGGGGTAGATGTGGACTCGAAAGACAACCAAGGTCGGACCCCACTATCCTGGGCGGCGTACAACGGCCATGAGAAGGTGGTACAGCTGCTGCTGGAGAAGGAGGGGGTAGATGTGGACTCGAAAGACAACCAAGGTCGGACCCCACTATCCTGGGCGGCGAGGTGGGGCTATGAGAAGGTGGTACAGCTGCTGCTGGAGAAGGAGGGAGTAGAAGTGGATTCCAAAGACGACGAAGGTCGGACCCCATTATCCAAAGCGGCGGACAACGGCCATGAGAAGGTGGTACAGCTGCTGCTGGAGAAGGAGGGAGTAGAAGTGGATTCCAAAGACGACGAAGGTCGGACCCCATTATCCAAAGCGGCGGACAACGGCCATGAGAAGGTGGTACAGCTGCTGCTGGAGAAGGAGGGGGTAGATGTGGACTCGAAAGACAACCAAGGTCGGACCCCACTATCCTGGGCGGCGAGGTGGGGCTATGAGAAGGTGGTACAGCTGCTGCTGGAGAAGGAGGGAGTAGAAGTGGATTCCAAAGACGACGAAGGTCGGACCCCATTATCCAAAGCGGCGGACAACGGCCATGAGAAGGTGGTACAGCTGCTGCTGGAGAAGGAGGGAGTAGATGTGGATTCCAAAGACGACGAAGGTCGGACCCCATTATCCAAAGCGGCGGACAACGGCCATGAGAAGGTGGTACAGCTGCTGCTGGAGAAGGAGGGAGTAGATGTGGATTCCAAAGACGACGAAGGTCGGACCCCATTATCCAAAGCGGCGGACAACGGCCATGAGAAGGTGGTACAGCTGCTGCTGGAGAAGGAGGGAGTAGATGTGGATTCCAAAGACGACGAAGGTCGGACCCCATTATCCAAAGCGGCGGACAACGGCCATGAGAAGGTGGTACAGCTGCTGCTGGAGAAGGAGGGAGTAGATGTGGATTCCAAAGACGACGAAGGTCGGACCCCATTATCCAAAGCGGCGGACAACGGCCATGAGAAGGTGGTACAGCTGCTGCTGGAGAAGGAGGGAGTAGAAGTGGACTCCAAAGACGACGAAGGTCGGACCCCATTATCCAAAGCGGCGGACAACGGCCATGAGAAGGTGGTACAGCTGCTGCTGCAGAAGGAGGAAGTAGATGTGGACTCCAAAGACAACGAAGGTCGGACCCCATTATCCAGAGCGGCAGGAAGGGGCCGTGAGAAGGTGGTACAGCTGCTGCTGGAGAAGGAGGGAGTAGAAGTGGACTCCAAAGACAACACTGGTCGGACCCCACTATCCTGGGCGGCGGGGGGGGGGCATGAGGAGGTGGTACAGCTGCTGCTGGCGAAGGGAGTAGATGTGGTTTCCAAAGACAAAGAAGGTCGGACCCTATTATCCTGGGCGGCGGGCAACGGCCATGAGAGGTTGGTAGAGCTGCTCTTGGGGAAGGAAGGGGTAGATGTGGACTCCAAAGACAACGAACTTCGCACCCCATTATCCAGAGCGGCGGAGAACCGCCATGAAGAGGTGGTACAGCTGCTTCTGAAGAAAGAGGGAGTAGATGGGGATTCTAAGGATTTGAATGGCAGGACCCCATTATCCTGGGCGGCGCAAGGCAACTCTCTGTGTCAACTCGGGTGTGACGTATGTCTGGTGCAGTATAAGCGCGTGGTACAGATACTCCTGGAGGAGGAGGGGGTAGAAGTGGATTCCAAGGATATGGATGGCCGGACTCCATTATCCAGAGCGGCGGAGAACGGCCATGAGAAGGTGGTACAGCTGCTGTTGAAGAAGGAGGGGGTAGATGTGGATTCCAAAGACAGCGAAGGTCGGACCCCATTATCCAGGGCGGCGGAGAACGGCCATGAGGAGGTGGTACAGCTGCTTCTGGAAGAGGAGGGAGTGGATGTGGATTCCAAAGACAACACTGGTCGGACCCCATTAGACATAGCGCGTGCTTACGACCGCCCCGCGGTAACGATGCTGCTAGAGAAAAAGCGGGCGGAACTTGCCATCGTGTCGGACCCTGTCCAATCGCTTCAAGTCGAACCTATAATCACTCATTAGGTATGTACCGACGAACTGTACCCACCGGATTACATCTTTCCCGAGATCCTAACTTGTGATCACTGATAGTAAATTCTCATCACCTTCGCTCTAACCATTCCTTCCTAGCTCTGGGTAATGCTCTCCGCAAGCACTGTTGATGGAGATCCATTGGTCACCAGAAGGTATAAAGTCATTAAAACTAGTAGCTTGGGTCCGTACGGGGATAATATTTCCTTCATTTACTTTTCTCTTATTGTTCACGCGTTTATGTACCTTCTCGGGATTGCGTTTCTGGATATATCTTGCATAGCGATTATTTTATGTGTTGACTTTATTTTCACACCTTGGTATACTCTTGTTTCGTTCGTTTTTTATTCCAAGTGTATGCATTGTGTTCCTACTTTTCGTTTAGTCGTATAATCTAGCGCTCCATGTTACCTCGGCCCTCGTTTTTCGTTTCAGAATTCGGTGATTGGCAATCGGGCACCCCACCCGGAGAGATCTGAGACATTGTAGTGATGGTCATATGTTATTGAACTGCGTGATCACTCGCACTATCTTCACCTACCTCCCTTGGCGAAGCCATGGCGTGTGTAGGGCTCTTGCATTCTCCCATCTCCATCAATATTGAAGCAAACACCCGTACTCTACGGCCTCAGCTTCCATGACCGGAACTGGTCGCAGGACTAGAGATCCGTAGAGTTCAAAGAGGGAACGTAACCCCCAAGCGCTCTTCTGCGCCGGTTGTGTTGGAGCTAGTTCTTCCCACTGCACAACAGCACACCTACACGCCCGTCGTCCTCAACAACTCACCTGGGAGTATTACTTATATTCACCGGTGCAAGTGTTTAAATCAAAATAAGAAGGTTCAACTCAAACCACCTGCACGCAGACAACTGCACCACAGTCCCGGGGGCGGGAACAGATTCCTAAACCTAGAATGCGAAAATACCATGTACGGTAAAGCATCGATGGCCTACAGATCTGTTATCCTCGCCCCGCAGGACATCGGCCCACACCCAGCCAGCGCCTTGCTACGCCATGGGTGGCAACGCCATCGAGTCAGGATTAGGCAGGGCGCTTGCTTCGCTCTATCTATACCCCTCGCTTCGTTGCTGCATAGTACCAGTCCGGCCAGCACGGATATACTTTGCCCTGGCGCAGAGGCGTCGGCATGTTGTTATTCGCCTCGTCGCGATGGCGGGGGGGGAGACGTGGGGCGCCGGGGATGAGATGAGGAGGGATTTGAATTGCCGAGATAGACCTTGCTGTTGGGTGGGGCTGCTCGAAGGTCTCTATCTTGATTTGATGCATAGTTCTGTAGTAGCGCGCGGGGGGTGGTTGGTGGAGGGGTGGACCACGGAGGGCTTGACACGTAAGCCGTTAACCCCTAGGTGTGCGCCACAGAGCCGAGGATCAGAGAGGCACCTCCGGGGCGCAGCTTCCCATACACGTTCGTGTGGTGCGCGGAGAGCTTGAGCTCGAAGACGGCGGTGGTGCAGCGGGCGGAGACGGCCGTGAGCCGCAAGTGGAGTTGCTGGTCGGGGATGACTTGGGGCGGGGTGTGGCGAGCGTGCATGAGGAAGGCGGTGTCGTGCTCGAGGTACATGGGGGTGTGGGAGGGGCTGTTTGGGGAGGCTGTCGGGGGGTGATGGGCTTGGTACCTTGGTGTGTGGTGGCAGGCATTTTGTGGTTGTGGTTATGTTGGTTGTGGTGGTGGCTGTGGTTGTGGATGTGGTGGTTGTTGTAGTTGCGCTTTGGAGTAGGAGGCGTGACGTGGGGTGTCTTCATCGTTAGTGGACCATGTTGGGGAGGGTGTATTTGATGGCGACGAGGGCCAAGGCAGATAACGGGTGATGCATGATGATGCACTCGTAGATTTCTGCCACGGATATTCTTTTTTTTTTATGCTTAATCCATACTCGCATGCAACCTTTCAGGTACAGCGTTGTACACTTTCTCACCAGAACTACCATACATCCCCCGCCATCGCAAGAAAGTAAAACTAAAAGATACTGTGTACCTTTCGGGTTGCAGTGACGGTAAAGAGGCGGGCGGGGAAGGCGTGGGGCGAGTTCATCGTCGAACTGGGGACGAACTTCCTTCAGGAACATTGTCAATCAATAGGAAATGCTGGGGCCCGGAACAGTAAAGGAAATTCGTCAGGAATATTGTCATTACCCCCCTATACGAAGGCTCGTAGGTAAACTCGTCAGCAAGGTAGTATGTAAAATCTCTATATTTCCATTTGCATTGAAAGTGACGGGGAAACAGGTCAGGAAAGCCGTAGCTAAAATCGCCAGGCCGGATAGAGTACTGTTCTTCGTACTTCTTATCCCTCCTGGTTATGGGCTTGGAGACTTCTTGATTTCCGGTGAGACTACGGATACATATTAAGTTGCCGTATAGATTCCGCTTGTAACCTTCCATAGATTATCGAGTCGGGTATTTTTTGCTATGCCCCGGCCGCACAGCTAGCGCGTGCCTGGGTTTAGCGCTGTCTCAGCGCTCAGAGGTAGCCAAGACGGGCACCAGAAAAAGTGTTGACATCAGGGATACACCTCCGGGTGCTTGCCCACCCTGCCCCATGCCCGTTTACTCATAAACCAACCCCCCTCCCCCCGCCCAGCTAGGTGCCGCCCGCTCCCGAGATAACACCCGCAACTTTCGATCCCGACATCCTCCCACCACCACCCCCGCGCACTGTCTCCTGTCACAGCGACTTGCACACATATCATCCTGTCAGTGCAGTAATCGCTCCGGGTTAACGGTGGTCCCTCCTCGATGGCGAATGTGCCCACAAAAGCACACCCAGGAACGAGTATGCGCTGGGCCCGCTCGGGCGCATACATACTCCGCACTTCCTTGAGCCTCCAGCCCTCCGGGTAGGGATTGTGTGCACCCCCGCTCACACCAAGGCAGGTTCAGCACCCCCGAAAGGTGTCCGGATCCAGCCCACTCTTCGCACCGGCAGGGCGTCCACCCACCACACTCCCGCCCCAAGAGGCTCACGACCCCCCCCCCCCCCCC
>VOVZ01000043.1:299021-337053 GCA_008079325.1 Morchella conica | reverse complement strand
CCCCCGAAAGGTGTCCGGATCCACCCCCCCCTTCCCCCCGGCCGGGCGCCCCCCCCCCCCCCCCCCCCCCCAAGAGGCTCACGACCCCCCCCCCCCCCCCACGCGCGCCTGCTGTGCTGCCATGCCGCGGTACTAAAACGCAAATGCCACCTAAGCGACTATGAACCCAGGGCGGCCGAAGCATGATTCCGAGTGCTACGATAGATGCCGGAAGACTTGCGCCTTTCATGCTAGCAGAGTAGGGCTGGAATTGGCGCTGCAGGTGGGGTTGGAGTGAGGTTTTGATAGCGACGGCTGTCTAGTACATACCTACCTACCTACTAGGGCGCCAAAGTCTCAAAGATAGAAGAAAAGGTGTGCAGGAGAAGAGAGAGGCCGCAAATGAGCGGCAGGGAAACGGGGGCGCGCGGCAGAGAGAAAAATAAATGTCCGCGGGGTCAGGGAAGTGGGGGGGGAGGAGAAGAGAAATGTAACAATCGGCTACATGTATCTCCGGCCGCGCCCGCCATCGAGGGGGCTATACTTGGCAAACCCATCGACAGCTGCTTGGAAACGCTGAATCGTCGGGGGGGATCACGACCAGCACCTCAGGCGTTGATGGACACACACCGGAGCGATAAGCCAAGACTTGCAAGGAGAGACAAGTTTGGACTCTGATCATCTGCCAGGAAGGCCTAGGCCCTGTGAACGGAAAGACACTACATACATTCTGCGCCCTAGACATCACGTGACACGTATCCATCCATCGCGCAGATAGAGCTTCATGGCTCTACATTCCTGTTATGTACTGGTTGATGGCGGGATCGGCGCCAGCCAAGCCACCGGAACCTGGCGGTTGTGTGATGCCAAGGATTCTGCCCCACCACACACACCACAAGCCTTTCCTCCCCCACCACACCACATGCACAGCGCAGCGCACTGTGCCTGACAGGGGTTGGAGTCGGCAGGGCAGATAAGCGAGATCTGGCACAACATGATGCAGGGACACACGGTCGCTCAGATGCGGCGGCTCAAATGTAGGTACCTCGACAAAAGAAAGTGTATTTGGCGATTTCCCAACGCTGCGCGCGCGCGACCGACTAAGTTGGAAACCCCCCTAATTGCGCGCCCTAGGAGCCGTTTTGAAAAAAGACGTGATGAAAAATAGCACGGTAAATAATAAAACTCAGTAGTACACCGCAAGAATGAAACTAAAAAAAATTGAGAATGATAATAAAATTGGATTGGGAGAGCCACGTTGTCGTTAATGTTGTTGGCCGGCTGCCTGCCCGACAACGCCGACAGTGCTCAGCACCGGTAGTAAATGCATGTATGTGGTGGACCTCTGTAGGTACATACTCCAGAAGAATAATCGATTTAAAAGCAAGCGCTCTAATCTCGAGGATTATGAGTAATCATCTTTCACCACTCTCTATTCCGGCGATGATGGTATAAGTATAAACCTTTAGCCGATGCCCTCGGTCGCATCGCAGCTGGACATGATCTCTCACCCGACTTTGCAATATCAAAACACGATCATTATTTTTTTTTTTTTTTTCGTTTAACTCATAACACGATCATTACCTACATACTATCGCTTAATCCATTGTCCAGAATGAAAGTAAAGGATACGGGATAAAAATCAAAAATATTTCTAGCTCTTAATCCTATCATCTTTCATTGTTCATTCTTATTTCTGAGATTGTGGGAACAAAAGTTCTGGTTTTCGCAAAGATTATGAATGACAGGATTACGAATGTCGAGCACTACCCAGGTACACTGCTATACACCCATACCCACCACCTATGAACTCTGATGCTGTATTTGGGTTACAAAATACATCTCCTTCTACTACATGTAACACAGGTCTTAATTTCAGTGTTGGAAGGCTTGACTGTGTTGCTCGGGGCGGTATTCCGGTGGTGGTTGCCGTGTCGCTCGAGACGTCGGTTTTTTATGGGGCCAGGTCCCGGGTCGCCAAAACCCTCTCATTGATCTGAGCCGCTGCACTTGGAGAACAATCACAGAGGTGAGAAAGGAGGCATTGGCCAATGCACGTAACCATTATTGGGAGAATCGCGTCGGGTATGTGTTGTGTGCTCGCACTTGAAGCGGCGGCTTTCAGGGCGAGTTTGCCGGCGGCTTCTGGGTCCAAATATTTAGTGAATGTATTCTCGAGGCTGTGGTCCCGCTAAGGCTACGGAATTTAGGGATTTTATTTTCCTAGATGAAACGAAGTAACTCGAGACCTCCACGTGGGCAGAGAAATTACTCTCGACTCATTGTAGCCACTGCACGGAGACATCCCTGAACATTGTAGAATGATAAGAATGTGGCATCCCGCAGGAGGTAAACACGAACCCTACGTTTGGTTTTGGCATATTTGAAACTAGTGATCCACACAGCTATTATTTAGAGACTGTGATTGTAACATGTATACTTACAACAAACCCGATAACTTGACCGTTCAGAACACATATATTTTAGTATGGGATGGAATCAATCTGATTACTAAGAAACCGACTTTCATCACGGAACAAAATGTAACCAGAGGTAAAGGAAACTAACAAAAACATGAACCTCCTCTCTATCAATCAAATAAACATTGCTCTCATCCCCATGCCTCACCTAGAAGCTTATGATTTAAGCAGCCTGACGCAGTCCATATTCCGCTCCTTCTTTGCCACGTCTATCGGTAGTGAGAACCGGTAGTTCCTAGCCCTTCTATCCGCCCTGTGTTCTAGAAGTAATCCAACTAGTTTTTCGTTCCCGGAACCTGCTGCCATGTGCAGTGGCGTGTTCCCCCCCCAACCCCTCACTTGGATATCCGCCTTGTAGTGGAGAAGGTGCTTGACGACCTCATAGGAGCCTTCCATAATAGCGATATGCAATGGTGTATTCCCTTCCTCGTCCTTTGCAGTGGTAGAAGCACCATTTCTCAAAAGGCTTTTAGCCGCTGGTCCATTCTTGTATACTGCCGCGGTGTGTAGTGGAGTCATCTTCTCGGAGTCCAGGGCCTCAATGTCAATATCTGGCTTGTATCTTAATATATGTTCCACCATGTCTTCTTCCAGGTTTTCCGCCGCGAAGTGTAAAATAGTGCGATCGTTCTCATCGCGCACAGTTATGTCTGCTTTGTTGCGCACAAGAAGTTCGAAGATCGATGTTGTGCCATTTTGGGCGGCACAAAGCAGTGGGGTCATGTCCCATTGATTTCGTATCTCAATGTCTGCCCCATAGTCAAGAAATTTCTTTACCAGCTTCTCATTCAACCCCATACACGCAACATGTAGGGGTGTATAGCCATCTTCGTTCTCCATAGCTGTCATATCTGCGTGGCGTTCCATAAGGACATCCACCACTGCTTCGTTTATACCCGCCGCGGCGGTATGTAGAGGGGTAGCACCATTCTTATCCGTCGCCCCGATATCAGCGCCATGAAGGAGGAGTAACCTAACATTTCTCTCTTTTCCACAGCGGGCCGCCTCGTGAAGCGCTGTCATTCCGTTTTTACTTTTCACTTCTGTATCAACCTTCTTTTCGGCAATTAACATTTCCAACACTGAACTTCTTTCGTTCATCGCCGCAAAGTGAAGAGGATGATGGTTCATATATCCTGCATAATCATTGAGACCCACACCTCCGCTTTTCAACAGAACCTCAACAATCTCGGGACGCCCGTGCATACAGGCAAAATGGAGCAATGGTAGTTCGTAAGAGTTTGGGGTGTCTGAACTGCATCCTTGACGCGGGTTTCTCGCGCCGCTTCGAAGTAGCAACTCCACTATCTCGAGGTTATGTGATGCAATTGCTTCATGAAGTGCGGTACAGCCACTTTCATCGCATGCTTCGATATTTGACCCTTTATCGAGCAGTAGTTGTACTTTACTGACATCGGCTGTGAGAGTGGCAACATGAAGCAGTGTAGTGGTGCGTTCCTTGTATTTCAGAGGTACATTGAGATCCACAGTCGCAACCTGCAGAACACGTGCTAGGTCTTGAGGGCTTCCGTTTATTATGGCACTCTCAGCAGTCATGTATCGACCCACCCCTTATTGGGAACACGATATTAAAGCAAGATCAGCAATTTAAACGAAACTGGGCTTGCTCGAGATGGAATCTATGCATACCAGTATCCTTTGTACATACCTCTAGATGACTGAGAACGCTAGTGTATGATGATTGCGCCTTGTATTGAAACTTTACCAGTGTGGAATGGTCTCCTTCGATTGCCAGGGTCTCTTCAATGGCAGTAGGTAGGTGAAAAACGGCGGAGTTCTCTGACACTGCATGAAAGAAGTCACCTTTTCTAGCCCATTGACCATTCTCATCCTAAGAAATATAATGCCTGTCAGCGTACGTTTACTCTTTCCCTATGGTAAACGAGGAGGCCGTAACTCCCCACCTTTATTAACTTCCGAGTCTGTTCTATTTCTTTATAACTGATGATTTTCAGTCCGTAAGGTGATGTGCAATTTTTGAAGTTATGTAGTTCCCCCTCAGATCTGTGTCTTAAAGACTTTACTAGTGTTTCGCGTGTAGACTCATTTCCGATCATGGTCAAAATATCATCCACGACCAGTCCCCGGTGTGGCGTTGCATAGAATATGGTGGCTTTGGTACTCTCAAACAACCCACCATACTTATCAACGTTTCCCTTGGCTTTAACGATCGCCTATCATCAAATATTTAGAACTCAATCACCTTGGCATTACCCGTAGTGGAAGAGATGTATGGCTATACCTCAGCAATAATTATACCTCCAAAGCTGTGGCCAATGAACACAATCGGTCGAATGTTTTCCTATGTCCTCTGAGCTCTGTTTGTACACGCATAGGCACCCCCGGCAGTTGGTGGAAAGGCACTTACCTCGGGGGCTCTTCGAGCTTTTCTGAGCTCTTCCAAAAACACATCCGTATAATCTGGTATATTGTGCAATCCGTGGGCACCCGTGAGGCGAGAATCATAACCATATATCATAGTCCTACAGGCAGGAAGATCCTCCTGTAGGAAATCTCTTAACCACATTCGCTTGATTCCGCGGTTATCTGCTTTACCGGACCAGGACCCATATGCATGTCCATTCAAACCGCACACTGCGACAATACTACGAATACATATATATATTGTCAGCTAGCTACATACAACCCTCTACAACGTGCATCACTTACTCAGCTTTAATGGGCCGATTCGTCGGATATAGCGTTGTTAGCCCATAGAAATCCATATCAATAGTGATGTCTCCGCCGCCAAGCAGAGGAATCATATATCCCTTATTTGACTTATCCTTAAGGTAGTTGAGTAGTATAGAAGGTGCTCTTGGGGTGAACTCAAGTAGTGCTGTTTGACTTCGATCATCGTAGGGTGACGGGCAACTCAAAAGCCTGCTTATGTTGGGTAGAATGCCCTCCTCGGAGTGAAACTCCTCAGCCAGGATATTCATCAATTCCTCCTTAGTAGCGAGTAAAGGGACACTGGTTATTCGAAAGACAGGGTTAGCGCCAGCGTTCGGCGGTCTTGGGATAATTTTCTTTTTCGTGCGATCAGGTTCGGGCATGGCTGGAGTTATAATCTTTGGTGAACCGCTGTGAATATGTGGGATCGATTGGGGTGTAGGTAATCGCGAAGAGCGGCCATTCCCGGGGTTGACGGGGGGCGTTGCATCGGGTGGTATTGGAGGAGGAGGGCGATCGGGGTGGGGCGGATAAAGAGTAGCCATTATTTAATTTTTCAGTGTCTTTCACAAACTACCTACGGGTAAGTAGGCGGATGTAGAGCTGTTGATTTTGAGGAAGGGGCTTATTAGAAGGATAAAGGATATGGGATATGGGATATGGGATATGGGATACCGTGCGTGGGAAGATAACTGTTGTATCTCTACCCCGCTTTCTCCTCACGTGATTTAGAACCTTCATCTTTATGCGCTGGACCCTGGAACTCACAGGTACAGTCTTTTACCCAAATACTACCACTTGACGAACAAGGATTCCAAGTATGGAAACATGAGTCAAGCAACCGCCAAGCGACGAGATCTTTGGTCCTTTTAATTTCTATTGGCCCAAAGTCCCCTGTTCGCCAAGTGGCAGTATTCGTCAAGAGACATTTGTGGAAACTGAACACAATGAAATCAACACAGCTCATGCTAGTGACATGATATTGTAATTTTGAGGTAATAGAGCGATCATCCATCCGAAATATGTTGTCTTCCGATTTTCAAATAATATCGATCACAATTGATGGTTGACAGGGTGGTTTGGTTGCCGGTCAGTGACTTTTGAGAGAGTGCTGTAAGTAGCGAGAATCTGATAAGATAAACACACCTATTTCACAGCAAGATGCCCTTCGTATTTACCCTCAACGCCCAGTAGAGTCGCTAACCTAGTGAGGCGGATCCTGTCTGATGGTTGTATTTGCAGTAATTTACACTTGGCGTCTCTGCTATTGGCCTCAAATATCCCTGACCGTCATCAGACAGGATCCGCCTTCACCGTGTGAGTGACTGTACCTCGACAAAAGTGTATTTGACATCGCGCGCGCGCGCGACCGACTAAGTTGGAAACCCCCCGATTGCGCCCTTATAAAAGATAGATGTCATGAAGAAATAGCACGGTGAATAGCAAAACTAGGTAGTACACCGGGAATGCAACAATGTAATAATAAAATTTGGTTAGGAGAACTACACGTACTATAGCTGGCGGTGGTTGTCTGTTTGGCTGGGGTCAGTTGTCATTGATGTTGTTGGCCGGCTGCCTGCCCGATAACGTCGACAGTACTCATAGTGCGCGCCAATGCAACAGCCCAACACTGGTGGTATTTAAAGACATGTACATATGTGGGCCCCGTGCCTGCTAGTTGGGGTAGGACGGTGGTGATTAACGATTGGTGATGTATGCTACTTATCTATAGGATCTATTGTAGCCTTTTCTAGAAAATGGTAATATGGAAATAACGAAATCGACTATTGCTTTCTATCTATCCAAAGGCAGTGAATTCCATTGTGTAATGGAAAGACACGCAATAAAAGAAATAAAGAATATAGAGAATATCGCAAAAGCGATAAAGAATTATCCTAAGGAGATAACCGAATAAAAGAGAACAGCTTCTTGCTCATGACTCAGCTTTCTATCATCGGAACGGTACCCACTCCAGAAGATTAATCAATTTAACAGTGCTCTAATCTCAAAGATTATAAACAATCATCTCTCACCACTCTCTATTCTTGCGATGATGGTATAAATCTTTAACCGATGCCCTCGGGCGCTTCGCAACTGGACATGATCTCTCACTCGACTTTGCGATACCACAACATGATCATCACCTACCTACAGTCACTCTGCAAAAGTGTTCTTGGTTCACATTTGGTAGTGACACATTCCTCTATGTAATCTTGGCGGACCATCAAATGATAAAAAATACCCTCAGGAGTTTCCAAATGACCAATGGTACCCGGCAGAAAATGATGAATGTGATCGATGGCCTACCATCCTTTATCTATCCCATGCACGGATGAAAGCTGGAAATTCGCGACCAGGACCGTGCCCGAGCCAAGATGTCTCAGAACCTATCTCAAAAGCAGTCGATGTCAGCCTCAGGTAAGCTCTCAGGCTTCCTCGGGCGGCGCAGCTTATCAGGTGTAAAGCTGTGAGAATAGTGAGAAAATGCCGAGAAAATCGGGTATTCGTCGTGCTTCGGATTGTTTAGAGCAGCTTCCTGCTGCAGTTCGAAGAAGACGCCGAGCGAAGTGCTCAGTGACAGTGGATGTAGGAGATGGTGTGAGCGTAGTTCAAAAGGAATCTGATTCGAGGGCCGGTCCAGAGGAAGGCGGTGCGGGTGAAGAACTAGGATATCATCTAATGGCAAGGGCTTATCATCATGATGAAGCGGAAGTCTTGCTTCCAAGTACGATTGAGGTAGAGGGTCCGCTTTTCTATTACCTGTCCGCGAGGTGAAGTTCTAATTAGTGACATTTGGTAGGATGAGACGGGACCTTCTCCGTTGGATATCCTCGGCCTGTTCTAGGCCGACAATGTGCTAGGGTCTTTAGCAAGGAATACAAACTCATATGCAAAGGCTCGAACGGCAGATACTTGTATCTACTTAGCAATGAGGTGAGGGAAGGCGGTTACTATTGAGGAGTTACAGGTATTTTTAGCTCTTTTAATCAAAATGGGCGTTTCGTTGCAAATCCCCGGCAGATGTATGGAAGAGACGTGCCGGTATCGCATTCATCTACCCGGCTGCAAGAAATCAAACCCAAAAGTGATGTCAAATAATCGGTTCTTTCAGATAAAACGGTACCTGCATGCATGACCTGTACCAGTCACAGTCACGCCAGAATCAGAACCAGTGATGTTCTTGCATTGAAATTGGTGGGAGAAGCCCGAAACCTTGAATAGCTACATGCGCAATACATGGAGGATACGTTATCACTCGTCAACCTCTGTTACAGTGATGAAATGATGGTACGATTTGGTGGAAGGCGCAAACACAGTCTGGATACCAAATAAGCCAATCATTTAAAAATATAAGCTGGTTGCATTTTGCGACCACGGTTACACTATCAACTGGAGGTTTCACTTCCGTATCAAAGGGATTGAAGAACTCAGCCTCCTATCAGGATCCATAGGAGTCTCTGCACCAACAGTTGCTGTGTTTATCAGCTGACTGAGCAATCTCTCTTTTATCAACAATAGGATTTGTCGTATATATGGACAATCTGTTCACTATAACAGGCGTATTTTTCAAGTTGAGGCAGCTTGGAATTGGGGTATGTTGTACCGCACGCGTGCAAGCCAGAAGAATTCCTAAAGGATATGACGAAACATCAAAAGATATAGAATGGAATACAGTATCAGGCGGTGTTGTGACAGGTGGTGATGTGCTAGTTCTAGCTATGCAGTGGTGGAACAACCACGTCCATGCACTATCCACTGTGTATCATGTAGCAGGGAAGATTACAGTCACGAAGAGACAGGGAACGTCGGGCGAAATAATGGCGCACAAAATTTGCTGGCTTTGGGACGCCGCAAAAACAGAGAATATTACAGTAAGACTAGAGTGAGTAACAGCCCACGCCAACATCAAAGAAAACCAAGAGGCAGACAAAGTGGCAAGCGCAGCAGTGGGCAAAGGAGTACTTCACAAAGATACGTTCATCTCCGTTGCCTATCTGGAAAGAGGATCTCATGAGAGCACTATCCGAGACTAGGGAGTGGAATGGAAAACAAGACATGATCCAAGAATGTACTATCCGAGCCTGACCAGCGCCACTTGATAGATTTCGGACCGCAGATAGAAACAACAGAACCATTATAAGTAGGCTACGAACCGGGTAAATTGCGATAAACCATTACCTCCATCTGTTCCAAAGAAAAGAGACAGTAGAAGACGAGTGTGGAGGAAGAGAGCAGAGTATAGCCCAAATCCTGACAGCCTGCATGGCAAAAACACAGGGGAGGAACAAAGGAAAGGACCTAAGGTGTTGTGCTGTGAAGGGAACTGTGGTAGCAACGGTGGGAGGATGAGTTATATGGGTTTCTATCTCTTTCTATTCGGTTCGGTTATATTCCATCTGTTTTGTTAGGCGAATAAATGGGTCATACAAGGACAAGGGTTATTCAGTTAAATAACAGGTCCTGCCTTCAGTCTATATCTTGTTTCTCTTTCTTTTCTTCTCTCTTCACGCAATTTCCTATATTTAAGGAATACCAATGCTTTATTCGTCTATAGTCTATAGGTCATGATTTCTTGGTGTTTTGGGATATCAAAGATATGGCAATGCTAAGCAGTAGTTCTGTAGCTTTTAAACGATGTAATTTGTTAGACCTGATTCTGCTTGCTGATAATGAGAATGATACTCAGCTCGCGGGAATCCGCCCTCTATTAATACATTGAGGAGCCCGTATCCAGGCCCCCCTTTCTATCTAGCGATTTCTATATCACGTAACTCCCTTGACTCACAATTCCCGGCTATCGGGCTGTAATATACAATTGCGTTAGCCTCCTTCTCAAAGGAGACCAGCCTGCAGCCACCAACACCTCTTCCGTATGTGCCGCCCAACAGTATAATGTGGGTGTGGTCGCACACGGACTGCGTAACACCACCTCAATACCTTTCTATGATCATTGTCTCCGGATACCTGCTCATCCACTATAGCCTCTTACTCGGCTTCCCGTAACACTTGGTCTCGTCGGCTAAGAGTGTTCTAAGATACTTCACTTGCTTAGAGCCTACTTCTAAGCCTCCTGTTTTAGTTTTCTTCCTTGGACCGTTCTGTCTTCGTCTACAGTCCCTACGTAACAAGACGGTTTAAGCCCTCTTGTGCACTAAGACAGGCATCGACAAAGCGTTTGAAATATGAAAAGAATTTGTAAAGTGGTATCACAGCTAGACCGCCTCCACCTGCCCTGCCGTCAAGAAAGTTATGGAATAGGATTGTTAGGTGAAGGATCAGGATTGCATTGGAGTGAGTGGATGAATTGGGAAAGTGCTCGGGAGATACAGTAAGCGCTAGGCATTTCGGGTTTGGATTGCGGAAGGAAGGATCGGTTGGGGGGTTTCGTTATGTTGGCTCGCTATTTCTTTGGGTGTGGTTGCGAGATTGAGTGATCAGATTTCTCATCGGGGTTTATGTCCGGGGCTTCGTTCCCCTTCTCTGTACTTCTCTTTCTTTCCTTCTTACGCAACATGTTCATTCTGTTAGTTAAGAATAGTTTCTATTCGATTGGTATTTGAGCCCGGCCTCCAGTCTCTGTCCCTGAATATATCCCGAGTCAATTCTTGCCTCGGTTGCTGCTTCATCTCGTTTCTAGAACACCGCCCCGTTAGAATTGGAGACATGGAAATAGGGAGAGCGTCGAGGAAAGGGAAGAGGAGGAAAGTGAAGCACCACAGGGATGGGCGGACTTAAGGACAGGGAGGAAGAACAGATTGATTAAATGAGTTTACTGTTTTCACTTTGAGATTTCTACATTTTTTGGTATCTAGGTTTTTGACAATGGTACAGGTCCTACCCAAAAGATTTCGTGAAAGTGCTAATTACCACCCAAACTAGTTGGAACCAAGTACTAAATATAGAACCACAATAGAATTAATTATAACAATGAACAGAGGTAAATTCTTGTACCCCTTGGGAGAAAACTCTTGAATGTTTTTGAATTGGTAAAAGGGAGTGGTTAAGGTGTAATAAAATATTGTATTGGAGAACCCTGTTGCTAGGTAGATTTTGTATGGGGTTTCACCACTTAACTACTGTACCGTACTTTTGAGCTTTTATAAAAGCCTTTGGGTAGGAACTTTACCATTACATGTGCGAGGCGGCCAATGCAAACGTGCAGTTCTGAGGCAGTGTGCTATTACCTTAGACTTAGGTCTGCCTTTCATTAATGAGTAAAAAAAAAAAAAAAGGCAGGGAAGAATACTAGGTGAGAAGATGTCCACAATTTACAAGAGCTACGTCCAGCGTTTGGAGAGAAACATACAAAGATAATTCCAATACCTGCCCTTATCAATGACTACAACTATCATAAAGAAGGAGTTGATAGTATCACGAGTCGATATCACACATATTCTTTTAGATGGTTGACTGCTAGGCGTAGCTGGCTTTCTCTATTCCTTTGGTTACTAGATTCTATCATTGTAAATTGATTCATTATATAGTCATTGGCAAAGACCGGTTCTCTGGAAAGATATATATCACTTAAAAATCTCTGCATTCTTTCAGCGGGTGTATTATTTGAGGGGTATATATCCACAGTTATTTACAGTAGTAGGAAGCGTTGGTATCAAAGAAATACCGAGACACTACGATACAGCAAGATCTATGGAGCTCTTGATCAACCACCTCTAGTGGATAGTTATGGTCATGTACCTGTTCGCAGTTCAAAAAGAAAAGGATGCGGGAACCTCAGGCTGAAGTTTAGAATTGAAGGACTTAAAGTTGAAAGAGCTCCTACATCTCACGTTTCTCGCAGACTATGTACCTCTGTCCTATGCAGTCCACGCTTTGTAGACTACAACAGAGAATGATCCGTCAATGAATACTGATCCGTCAACATTGAGTGATCCGTGATCTGCCTCAATCTGACATCACATGGCCTATATAATCGGCGATTATAAGCTGTACGAACCTGGTCGGGAATTTGACAAGTTCCATCCGTCCAAGGAATAGCCACGAACTATCTTATATTATTTTGATATTTTGAATCTTGACATTAAATGTAACATTGAAATTATGCGTGTACATGTTCAGCACTGCGCACTGACATCAAAACGAAATCACAAACAGCTTCGCACAGTGGCTGTACTATCTCTTAATCCCTTCTCCAAAATAGAAGTAAAAGATAGGGGAGAAGAATTTAAATATATCTTGCTCTTAATCCTATCATCTTTTTGCACAGGATATTCCTCTACTATCTGCCAACTCTGGAATATTATGAATACCTGTTACGGGAAGTTGAGTGAGAGGGTATGATGCTAGGAAAGATGGGTAACCGGAGACAAGCATAGAAAGGTATCGATATGGTATGGGGCAGTCAGTGTATGACCACACGAGTATTATATAATTGGACGGTATGTTCAAGAAGCGGTACTTATGGCTGCAGGCTGTCCTCATTTGAGAAGAATGTCAACGCAATAGTATAGCACACCCTGATAGCCAGCAATTGTCAGTCGGATGGATTACGCGTCGAGAAAGGATTAGATAGAAAGTGGGTCCTGACATGGGTTCTTCAAATGTATGTAAATTGAGAGGCGGATTCCCACCAGTGGATGCAGTTTTCTCTTGACATTAGAGAGCGGAATCCGGTCTACAATCTTACTTCGATTTAAACGCTATACTCTACCAGCGCAAAAAATGCATCACTTGATGCATTTCCAATAGAAAAGCGGCTCGCAAATGTATCACTGGATGCATAAAACTGTCGAGGCCTCGACAAATGCATCAGGCCAACACATTTGCTGACTATTTAGGCAACAATTTTCCTACGACCCTCATACGTACAAGAACGAAGTGTTTGGTAAAGTCGTCTGCATTTCTACTTGTATGGGAATTGAGAGGGAAACTCGTCAGGAAAGCTGTAGTTAAAATCGTCAAGCTAAATATATACTACTGTTCTTCGTATTTCTTATCCCTCCTGATTATGGACTTAGATATTTTTTGATTTCCGATGAGGCTATGAACTTGAATACAAGGTATCGAGTTAGCCTATATCTCGAAAAGATATAATGGTACAGGTGGTCAGCTCTAGATTCGATTATCAAAATGATCGAGGTTCAATCCCACTACATTCCCTTTTTTCCTAATAATCCCTTTACCGATCCCTTTACCGATCCATTTACTGATGCCTTTAACGTTCATGTATTTCATACTCTGATAGGGAGGCCCAGCGCTGTTCATTTATAATTTGAAGTCTTGGCAAAAGGAGACTGCGATGCATTATGGATGCATTATGCGATGCATTTTTGAATGCAATAGCCACCCGGATACGGACATCACGTATATATGAATATTTATTATCGATACATTATGCCATTCATTTCCTGGGGCGGTAGAGACAGTACACTAGCTAGAGACTTGAGTGGGCACTAGCTTACGGTAAACAAAGCTTAGAGCTAGGCTTGATATCTATACCCAGTTACACCACTACACAATATACTACTATAACATAGTGGTAAACATCAGATATATGCCCAATACAATCTTCTTGTTTAACGCCACCATGATTAGTAAGATGAAAATTTGCAACATAGTAGGTCTGGTGGTACGTTAAGGATCTCACCCAATAGCCTAGCCAACCGACGAATTAAGAGGTTATATCTCACCTGCTGGCTGGTGGTTACATCTTGTCACCATATGCACTAGCCAACAGGAAAGTCACCATCCCCCAGTTCGCCGGCACCAACTGGTGATACAAGCCATTTGCTTGACGTCATCCACAAACCCCGCTATATGGACGACTCCGCTGACTGGCCTAGAGCATCCGCCAGATATGTAGTATAATATCGGCGATGGGCCTAAATAGTGCAGTGAGGTGGAGAGCTCAATGGGCTCATCGCGAACCAAGTCACAGACGGACCCCCACTGTATGTCAAACTGAGAGACTCAAAACCCAATCCTAATTATCACTCATCAGGAATAAGCATATATAGAGGCCACAGCCTGACTCACTGCGGTCACCAAGCCCAAGGTCAGTACTCCTTTTCCATATGGCCCAACCTCTCTCTGGAATTCGACAATCTTGTCACGGCTAGCCTTCACCAGTCCAAGGGTGTTCCTAGTCCCTTGGCGTCGTCGGCCATTCTATTCTAGTTTGACTAGGGACATTGTTTATTCGGGTAACGTTTCTCCAATAAACCGTTTACTCCAATAAACCGTGTACTCCGGAACACCCTGATTATACCGGAAACACATGGTTTTCTACAGTTTATCTATGAATAGTGAGGCAGTCTAGTCATGAATACACAATTCTAAAAGGCAGAGCAACAAAGCAGCCCCAATATTAAGCGTAGTCCCTCAACGCGCAACAGGAACCTCGAGTGGAGCTGGGATTGGGTAATGTTTGGAAAGTACAATGAATATAGCGTAAGCCTCGCAATTATAAATCCACAAAAATATCCTCAGCCCTGGAGGTCATTATTTTGAACAATCCAGAAATGTGGGAACGCTGTGTATTTATCTGAACATTCAACGATGAAATATTCGAAGTTTCGAGGAGATGTCTTCTTTTTCACATCAAAGTCTTTATCCAAACGCTTTTACGCCAAATATCTAGCAGATTGAGCTGTGTAGTTCTTGAAGCCCGGAATAGGAGGCGGTTCTTGACTGAACCGCGTTCGTCATTAAACTAGAATAGTTTGTATTGATTTTAGGGACGGGGTTGTTCTCTTTAAATGACAAATGAAGCGTTCAACATGTGTAGAGTATCTTAGACCTTAGCTAATCAAGTTAACCTCGTCTGGTCTTCATGTAATATCTCTATCATTCTCTCCCTCCTCAGCTGCAGTGCAACCTCAAAAAACGTCTTACCTTGAGCCGAACGGTGTGAACGGTTGAATCCTACCGCAAGGAGTGCCCGTAGAGCGACCTCATTATCACCTTCCACCGCCCGATGAAGTAAATTCTGGTCGTCTAATCGTATGAAGCTATTGATATGACAGTCGAGGAGGGCTCTCATAAGATTTTGACCTCCATTCATCGCTATCATTGAACTGAGGTAATGACCACGGACACAGAAGTCATTCGATTTCCAGTCAGGTATCATAGCTTCAAGGATTTGAAGATCGTCCATCTTCAGCAGTTTGGAAAGATTTGTGTAACGGTCCGTTTCATTATTCAATACTGTTGATCCGTGAGTGTCGAACAAAGAGCGATCAGGGTAACGCGACTTGTTAAACAGTAAATCATGTTTCATAGGTACTATGATTCTGTATACATTGGATTCATCTGCGAGTGGCTTATCCGAGAGTTGGAAGTCGGCAAACGGTAAAGAGAAGACTGACGTGTTTGAACTGATAGAGAAAGTAGACCACTGTGTCCCACGACGCTGAGATGTGGACAAAGAGAAAGATGAAGGCATAAGCATAGCCGGGTCGCAGTAAGGGCGGCTTTTTCGAAGGATGGCTGTAAAGGACATTTGTGACCCTACCGACATTACCGATGTCGAATCAGAGTTGCAAGCATCTGTACTGATCCCTAGATGGGCGGGTGGTTGCTCGGTATCAGCTGATGAGGGTTCTGAATCTGCGGGAATAATTGGAGGTGTAGCCAGAGCCGGGACCGCTTTGGTGACTGTTCCCAGAGTGTTGAGTAGATCGTTTAGAGAATCCACCAGGATTTCTGCCTCCGCTGAGGACTCACTGTATTGGTTATTAGATGAGGCTATAGACATAATGAATGGGGGGGTTCAAAATTGGCCCACCTAATCCATATTGTAAGAAGCAATGTTAAAGTCGTTTTATGTAGCTGGACACGTCTTATTAGGATGGTGAGATTTGAGTTCTCCCAAGCCCATCGGAGCCGGCTGTAAACACTCATTTGTGTACCTCGCCTCTTAGCACTCAAGTCTTCAAAGTTATCCGTAGCAACCATTTCTTCAGACCGGTTCGCAACGATCGGTTCTCTAACCCGCTTCAATGTTAAACCGTCAATTATCCTTTCCAACTGTGAGAAGGTTAAAGTACAGGAGGCAAGTGTAACCGCCAACTGGGTGGCGTCCGTCGCCATCGCTCCCAGTGGAGTCATCTCCCCCCGGTTCGATAGCCTAGTACGAAGTCTGTTTAGAGCGTACTCGAAGTCACGTACTTCCGCGAGAATCTCTTGTGCGATATCGGGCGCATTCGCGCAAGCAGAAACGAAATTATCCAAGGCCTTGTAGACGGTAGACGCTGCGAGGGTGAGACCAACAACTGATGCTGCGACATCCATATTGATGGTCGTCTGTGTTGGTTAGCACTTGGCGTAACCCCACTTGCCTTTTGTCCAAAGAGCCAAGGGCTTAGCTTTAACCACCGGCGCAACGGTTAGTCATTTGCCAAGAACTGCGAAGTGAGAATGTATTGCGGGTTTCCATGAGCGTACCGGGTGTTGAAAATGCAGGGATTTTATATGGGACCACGAATAGCAACCAATTATCATCAATTACACCGGTCTTACAACACCCAATTTTTATGGGGGAAAAAGTCTGAAGAGATTTCATGTAACCTCACTCGAAAATTAAAAAAAAACTGCAACTGACTCCCAGTTTCCTCTAGACAGTATCGTGAGCCCATAAGTGCTACAGGAGATCACGAGGTACTTGATTAGGTTGGACGAGGAAGAAGAAGTAAACTACATCACAGTCCCAATTGCAGGCCAGAAGTGCCAGCAGATAAAGGCATGAAAAAGCGAGGTCGAAGAGCACAACAAGCAGTAGCCGTAGAGAAACCAGGTAAGGCTGAAAGGATGGGCTTAGTTCAGGAAAAGACAGAGCGAAAGAGAAATAACGTTGGTGTGTAAGGGAAAGTCAGATAAAGAGCACAAGGTCAAAGCTGTATAAGGGTACAGGAAAGAACGAAAAGAGAGAGTGATAATTATTACGGAAGACTTAATGCAGGAAGACAGAAAAGAGATGGCGAAGTACAATCGGTAATACCTGATAGACAAGGAGAAATTTGTAGGATACAGGGGAGGGAAGCGGAGACAGATGATACAAATTGTAGTGAAGAATGTATGAGGGACAGCCGGCGTGTACTTTATTTTGCCTTTTCTTTTAGTTAGGCAGTGGCAGCGGATGTGTGCGAGCTTGCTGATTGCCCTTTATTAGGTTAGCCAGGATTCAGCAGAGTGGTTCTGGGGTTATAGTATAGCAATAGACTACGGTCTGTATGCAATAATGGGTAAAACAAAGAAAAGAACACTTGAACGAGATTCCAATGATGCACCAATTACCGAGTGAGAAGCCATGAGCCATGTTCGACAATGACATCACACCCTGAACTCGCGGTACAGTGGTACAAGTCCGATGGAAAGGTCCTGTGTGGTGCTTGGTGCCTTTGAGGTTACGATAAATGGCCGGAAACGTTCACTATCCCCTTCGAAGTACTAGCGGCAGTTCCTAACAGGGCCTATTATTTGCCCCTACGCATTGAAGTAAAAGTCCATAACGTATTCCACGTTGTTAATAAAATACCGGCAAAACCTTTCCCACAGAGTCTCTTACTATAGAAGAGATTTGACGGTCGGGAGCAATGACATCTTGAAAGGGAGAGTGGTGTTACAGGATATCACAAAATACTTCATTGGGGTGCAGTTCAGAGTGAATCAGAGTGACGGGTCATGATTCTAGTAAAACAGATAACTATAGAGAAGCATAGAGACGTATCGAGGTGGTGGCGGCGCAGGTGTGTGACTACACTCGTGTCGTACTTCCGTGTGGCTCGCTTACCATTGGGTGGCTCACACGGGAATAATAGAAGTGGGGCTTCCGGCTTCCGGCTGTTCTACCTCGGGATGTATGTCTTTTGCAGTAGCATAGACTAACCTGATATCCGGCATTTGTGGGTCAGATGGTTATCTGTCCGAATATAATCAGGAAAACACCATATGGGGACACATTCTATCAGAAAATTGTATTTTGTAGGTATTATAGCATAGTCTTATCTCTGTTATCTTATGACATAGAAAGCGAGCCTTCGCATAGGATCCTTGATGTATAAATTGGACAGGATCTCCGTCGTCTGATTGGTACCAGCCAATAAGTAAGGGGAATGTGGTTCATTAAATTACAAATTTAAACACTACAGAACTAGTGCTTAGCATTAGCATTTACCCTTACAGTATGAGCTCCAAACGAGGCTTATAGAAACAACAGTCTTGGTACTACTGTACTGGAGCTACACCCCCCGCGTCGTCCCCCGCAGTGCCAGCCCGCAGCGGCGAGGGAAATTCGGTATGTATGAAAGCCACAAGCGGACGCTCACTTCACCAAACAGGGCGTATCAGAAAAGTGTACCGAGGACCAAAGCCCCCTTTTCACTACTATGCCTCTTGTTATGGGTGGGTGGGACAGACCGAGATAGAGAGGCTTACTCATCCCCATTCCTCCACCTCTTGGCCGCCCGGCTCACACCCAACACACAGAACACGTTTAGGGCTCAGCTCCATCAGGCATTTTCACCTCCTCGCGCATACCCACACTCCCAGGGCTTGTCCGGAAATGGCAATCCCGCAGAAGGTGCGTGTGTACCTACCTATATATAGTCATGGCGTGATCACGCCCGGAAATGGATTAGCTCGGTGTGTGGTTATGTTTGCCCCACTCTGTCAACTACTTGTATGGAAACGAGCCAAAAAAGGCATAGTGTATTCAAGTAAAGGTTCGGTGCGAAACGGATCATCGCAAATTTTTCATCAAATGCACCGTCGCTAATGAGCAAATGATTTTTTTATTATGGAAAAATGAATCCGGGAATGAATGCCAAGTTCCATATCTTACTTTAATAAACACATTTTCAAGCATCAAAAATTGTATAAAACTCTATAGCATAAGTAAATAAATCAGGGAATGAATTATCTCGCTACGTTAAAATCTTTGTCGGAAATGAATCATCTAGATTGGGGGGTTAATGACATCGGGAAATGTCACGTTTTGCTATGTGTTAACGAACCAATAAATGGATCCCATACTTCAATATTCCTCTTTATTTGACACCTCAACTAACGATTAAAATATTGCCAAACAGCAATAATGGTAAACAATGTTCTGTCCCATACGCGGATTCCACCTATTCTCCAGAGCTCCATCATACGGATATCCCATCCACTGTCCACCTTTTTCTAACCCGGATGTGTGCTATATCAGGCAACCCTCTCGGGAGACCTTTCGGAGCCTCACTTGGTGCGGTGGGGCCCATAGTCGCCGGCACGGTTTAACTGGTACACCGGAGGGTCACATGATCGCAAACCTTGGCACAGTTTCTATGTCGTCGTTTTCACCTTGCCCTTAAGGTGCATAATCAAGTTTTTTTTTAGCAAAGGCCTTCTTATCCCCCAGAGGTGCACAGCTCCTACAGTTCCATCGAATTTAATGAAGCCCCTTACTGAATATTAATGTGTTTGCGGGTATTAACGATATTTCAAGGGTTTTTCGGCAAAGGAATTTCATGTGTTCCAGATCTCTCATCGTACAACATATCGAAATGTCTGGTAAATGAGTAGCATCCGGAAATGGGACAGGACAGCCGCGCTGGAAAGGAGTTCATGATTCCGGTTTCGGAGGGGTACATCTCTCCATATGTACCGGGGGTTAAGAGTAAGTACTGAGAACCGCCTTTGGAGAATTCTCAAAAATGAGCGTTTGGAAAGAACTCTGATTGGGCTCATATGAATCAAAGTGACACTTCGCAGGCAAGCAAGTATTTGGGGTAGCCTGTGGCAGCTTTTGTAACGCAACCTCCATCACCTCAATTTGACTCCCGCTCGAGTCTGGTGTCTTGAAATGATATGCAGATGCCGTGGTAGGCAGGGGGGATACCATTGGCTCTTTGTTTGTACTTTTAGTAATTTAATTCGACTTTTTTACGTGTAAATACATCAAAATGTCTCGACATTCTTTCCCCACATAAGTCTAAGTAAAATTGATACTGCATCGTTGGTTGCCACGGTTGCTGCCCATGGGGTGGCCATAAAATCAACCAATGAAGACAATGGACATGGGGGTGTCTCCATACTTTAGGTGCACACCCGGTACCTGTGGCGCTGGACAGAGGATCCCCCCAGTGACCAATTTCCCCTGAAATCGAGTTGAGAATAGAGTAACTGAATCCGAAACACACCCGCGCGGCGAGTGGCTGTGCTTCGACTCAAGGCAATTCAACAGTTGCCAATCTCAAGGTGTATTGTGAGAGAAGTGCGGCGGGCTTTAACCGGAGATCGGCAGTCCAATGTCTGTGTGCGCCATCTAAAGAGGTCGTAATATCTAGTAAACCATGAGGCGAGTGAAGAGAGCTCGAGTGCTATTCCATGATTAGGGTGGCGTCGAGGGGGAAGATTGGTGTTTCTGGAGGTGGTAAGGTATGATATGTAGAATCTTTGTTGCGCTACATGGGGAGATTCGGTAGAGAGACGGGGGTTGTATTGTGGTGGTAGGAAGTTTCTCTACGCGCGGTGAGCGGTGGGCCGGGGATAGGCGGCATACCTGGTGTGTGTATAAATCTTGGCGTGATACTCAGTCCCGATGACCGGCAGAGGGTGGGAATTGGTTGGGTACTGCACCATCAAGAGGGTCTGCCTCGGAGATGCCGCTGGGGTGGACCCGGAGTGGGCGGATGTAGTCGGGGTGCGATTGTGTTTTCGCCGGAGGTTCGTTTTTTGATTGGTTTAATTTATTGCTTTAAAATGTATGTATATGTTCAACTCTTAATTATTTCTTTCTGGTTTTCTTTTTACACCAGCTAGTGTGGTTTAACTATGGCGCGTGCATTGAGTATCAATTCATGACGCGATTTTCCCCTTTTCCTTCCCTTTTTCTGTTTTTTTTTCATATCACACCCTTCTATACCTAGGGGATACCACCATCCTCTATACAATCTCCTTTGTTCATAATGACACCTTTTACTACACCCCAAACAGATTCCGATAGGCTGCCTCACTGTAAATACATAGCAAGGACAGGTTTCACAAGATAAACCATGGACACTACTAGCCGGGGGGTAACAATTATTTAATGCAGTATTATGGACATTATGAACATACAGAAAGTAATTGCCGGCGCTAAAACGAACACAGGACACAAACCACCAACTCATGGCCGGCGGCATGGGATCCCGTGAACAGATTCAAGAGATACTCTATTTTCCTCCCTGTTGCCGGACATTACCGGTATTAAGCGTGGCGAGTCGTTTTGGCCGTAATTGTTGTGGTCTTCGGATGTAGCAGGGACACTAAGTACGGGGGTTGTAAAGAGCGGAAGACTACCGCTAATTGAACCCATTGAGACTGGTTATGTTCTCGAGACGGTAGTTGCTGTGCGTTAATAGGGAAAGGGAAACGGGTACTAGTTTTTGGCGGTACTAGTGGGCCTACCGTCTGTAGAGGGATTGGGAGGACACGCAATTCTTTTAGTACCTCTGGTATCCGCGGCGGGGAGGGGTGTGGAGCAGCGAACCTTATACCTACCTCCATCCAAAGGGTCAGTAGAGTAGCGCCGAATTACTGTTAACACTGGTAGTTCCAGCGGGCGCGCGGATTGCCATGGGGCAGAAGAGAGCATCCCCGGAGAATACCTTGCCATGTCAAAGGCTCGCCTTCGTCGTGGGACGGATCATTTTGCCACTTCCTCCACATCCTGAATCCCCCGTACCGTGCCGTGATCGTTTGCTCCGCCATGCTTACACCTGCGAACGCTTTGTTACATCAGCACACTGTCCACATCTTTGTCCACATTTCTCCTTCTCCAGCCGACCCCCATCTGCCACCGCGTCCAGACCCCCCTCGAACCTCCCGCCCTGCGTCACTCTAATACCGGTCCTGGCCCAGCTCTTACCGCTACACCCACTATCCACCCCGGTAAAGCCTTCCTGCTAACATGCAATCTACCGTACCCTGTATGTGTCCTACCACAGGCCAGCCGCACCCCCGCGCCTCGCTCCCCCCGCGCTCCGTACCTCCTAACACCCGTGAACACCGTTCCGCTGCCCGGTCGCATGGTAGTTTTCCTCCCCATATACACTCCCTCCTGCCCACCCGAGATGCTAAACCTGCGCTACGGCCGTAGCGCTGCAGAATCGCGTTAGTCCAACACCTCTCCCATCCCATCTCCACGGGATGTAGCAGCTAAACCAAGCGCGTCCTTCGCCCGGCGTAATCGTCCGTCGCAGAGATGCATCTGTGTCCACTCTGTGTCTCGAGAGGAGGTCGAATTGGTTGTTGGTGATCGATAGCCGTCGAGTGCCGGTGTACTGGCAGCGAGCGAGGTGCTGGAGCTGGTGTGTCGGGCGATGAGGCTTGACAATGTGGCGGTGGCTGGAGGATCTTCTACCTATGTACCTACATACCCGGGGATGCTGGAAAGTGATGCAACGACTCTCACGCACGCAACCTCGCAACCTCGCAACCTCATAACCTTACGACCCAACTTCACGAGGGAAAAATATGTGACCTCAATGAAGTAGCAATTAACATATGTAAACTAGATTCAACTAATACTTTGTATTTCCTCCCTGTGCCTCTACTACAGCCCATAATCTTCTAGGCAGAGTCGCAATCAGTGACCTCATTCGTTCCTTCCCGAGATAATCCCAGGCCTCTTGCAGGACCGCTTCGAGTCGAGGGAGTGTAGTAACCCGACTAGATACCTTCCCTAGATACTTATCCATATCGGACCAAAAAATATCAAGGGATTGAGGGGCCAATCAATACTATCCACTTTGTTTCTCTCCCGGCACCTGGATATAAATTAGTTACCAGAACTCAGAATACTCAAAATGACATTAATCTGCTCGCATATTTTTTTATGATCAGTGACATTATCTTCCACAACAACTGTCCAACCTTGTTTTTCACTCATCTCGCACCAGAATGGAACAAGAATTGGGTCTGGTATTGTATAGAATCTAGAATTAACACAGGTATTGCATGGGACAAAACTTAATGAGTTAAGCAAAAGAAAAAAAACGCATTGGACAAAACGGAGCTCTGATTTTTCTCCACCACAAAACAAACCCTATACTATATCACTGTGACGACCAGATTTTTTTCAAGATAATCTTCGTTATATGCCTCGTGATCTTCATTCTTCTACATTACACGGGGTTGTTTGCCAAATCCCGCTATTGAAAAACTCGACTCCACATAAGGCGTAACCAGTGCTTTTACGTCCAGTGTAGATGCTCTCTTACCCATTTAAGTCGTTTTGGACGTGCTGCTCGTAATCCAGATTTCGTTCCAGGCCGCCTCTTATGAAATCGAAGCTGAATAGCTTGACTCTTTACTGTTCTGACTGAATATATCAAAGCCATCTCATTTCGTACAATTCCCTAACGTAATCACCGAGCTCGCTTATCCGAGTGATGAACCATTCTAGATCTGCACGCATGTCCCCGTCAGAAAATATTGGGCGACAGAACACGTAGTTGATTACTTGAAGATCTGCCTTCTCTGCTTATTGTAAATACCTTGGTAGGTTGATTTGTGGATGCCAAGTTTGAGGCCATCGACTATTTTCTGAACACTGAATTCGGCAATCTCATGGAGTACTGCAATACGGATCCTATCATCTCGAGTGGTCTGTTTTCTGCTCTTTTTGAGCGTGTTGAAATGAAATTGTGTTGTTACAATTGGTTCTAATAGTACTGGCTCATCATGAGTTTTGTGCAAATGGGTTTTGTGCAAACTGGGGATAATTGGGTTCATCCAAGAAGTTATCATACATTTCTTTAGTTTACCATAACAGTAGTCACCATACCCGGAAAAGAGCGTGGAATGTTGTGTGGGATGGTTCAGAGGAGTTAACTGCGGGGGGGTGGGCAGGAGTGTAGCGGCTTCGGAGGGCGGCGGGAGACCGGACTCCCGAGGGATGGTTGGTGGAGCTGCACCATAGCCGCATCTCGCCACAAGGATCTCCGGCGTGTGGAATATATCTACTAGAAGGAATGAGATTAGGGAATTGCCTTTTTTCGCCTCGGAAATATTCGCGGATAGGAGTTCCGTGAATAACAGTCCCTGTCATGACCAATCATCTGTCCCCATACAAACCGAATCGGCTGTGACAATTATAAGGATACCGAGCTAGACAGGCACAATCCTCATTCCCGGCAGGCCAATAGAGGAACCTCGATGTAACAAGTTGGAGGAAAGGTCTGCCGCAAGGAACGAAACGGGGGGTTCATAATAGGGAGGTGCGACTGCAAACAACTCAACTAGATGCTAAATATTTTCCAAGAGCCAAATCAGGTGCTTTCCAAGTTGGCGCTTCGACTCTAACTTCCCCCCGCGCCCGATGAGACAAGGCCGCCAGATACGCGAGATACCCCCAACTAGCAGGTGCATGCACAACCGTAATGAAGAACTACATACATCCTCCGGCATCGAACCTCCGCCCGCGCCTGCCCGAGTCCGCGCGCCGGCTGGTGTGGAGGTGAATGGTGGCCCCGGCAGCAGGCATGTGTTTCTTCGTGCTGGAAAAGATTCTACCCCACGTCCCACACGACGCGCCCAGCCCAGATCAGCCGGCGCCAAGGATCGCGGCTCTCGCTGCTTGTTGTGCCACACAACCCGCAGCGGAATGTCGGGTTGTGATGGTGGGTCAAAAATGCCTGCGCTCCGCTCCTGCTTACTTACTGTTATCATAACCCCATCGAGCCGCATGACTAGCAAAACCAGACTACTCCAAGTTTGAAAGAGTTAAGACATGGCCGGGCGCTTCGGCTGAAGTGCGGACATTGGTAACTGTGGTTGATGAGGCTCTCACAGGTGTGCTGGTGGTGCAGGGATGTCTTATCGACAACCGCGTTGTGCAGGGATGTATGTATTATCGATAAGCTTTTGTGCCTGCATCATGTGCGGGGGCTAGCGCAACCATCGCAGGCGAGCTAGGATCAACCTCAACTGTGGGGCGAAGCTACCTCAGCACTGACTGCAGCTGTCAGAACGCAAAGATCACTATACATATCTCAGCCACATCCTTCCCGCAACCCGTGAAGAGCGCAGCCAAGATCAAACATACAGCTGGCAGTCGCAACGGCGGCACGAGCAGTGGGAAACAATCTTTCAGGAATTGATAGCCCTTATAATTAAAGACGGTGATTACGCGGCGAGGGAGCACAAGAAAATACTGAGTTAGGGTTAGTGCCGTGGCCGCGTAGCTATACGAGCTGACGCTGACCGCAGACACAGATCACCCCCGCCACCGAACGCCGACGACATTCCGCCAACCTCCATGCCATGACTGAGGAGTGATTTGGGGGGGCTAAGAAGCTCTTCCTTCCTTTTTTTGGAGTGCGCTGATTGTCTAAACTAAAGGTGTCTATAGAACACGAGGACGAAGACTGGAGGACCGGAATTGCCTTTGACCCAGAGCTGTGTGGTGAAGTGGTAAGAACGTCCATTGGTCATGCCTTCTGCGGCTTAGGCGGACCGCGGTGACGAAGCTCATCGAGCAATTGTATATGACAATAATAACGGTACTCTTTTCTTCCTGGATGGACGGGAGAATTGGTACCGAGCTTTGGGAGGCATCGGTATGGTGTCTCGTGAAAAATCAGGCAAATTACCGTTCATTGACAGGAGAAATACGTACATATATATGAAATGAAACCTGAACAAAAAAATAGGAAATCATGGCATGTCCAATCAAAACTAACGTAATATAAAAACGAGAAATCCCAGCGCATCAATCCTTTTTCCACCACCGTTAAACATAAGAGGCTCAGCGGGCGATGTCACAAGCCTGGGCTCAATACCACTAATTCATTATACCCTCCTCCGGCCATGTATCCATCTCCATAACATGGGAGAAAACTTTCCGTAGTGGTCTGGCTTCCTGGTACGAAATGTGAAAGGGCTAATTAAGAGAAAGACCACTAAATCATATCTTAGTGTATATTAATGAAATAAACAATACTGTGATCACAAACCTGATACGGCGCAATAGCTTAAGCCAGCAGCAGTGCGCCAGGGCCTAGTGCACTCGATAGCTTCGCCTGAAGCAGTTCTACTACCGCTCTGTGCCGGTAATACATCGCCCTGGATAATGGGGTCCGACCTTCGTTGTCTCTGGAATTCACATCTACTCCCGCCTGGGCCAGCAGCAGCTGTACCACCTTCTCATTGCCGTACTCCGCCGCATAGGATAATGGGGTCCGACCTTCGTTGTCTCTGGAATTCACATCTACTCCCTTCTTGGCTAGCAGCAGCTGTACCACCTTCCAATGGCCTTTCTCCGCCGCATAGGATAATGAAGTTTGGCCTCTGTTGTCTCTGGAATCCACATCTACTCCCTCCTGGGCAAGCAGCAGCTGTACCACCTTCTCATTCCCGTACTCCGCCGCATAAGATAATGAAGTTTGGCCTCTGTTGTCTCTGGAATCCACATCTACTCTCTCCTTCGCCAGCAGCAGCTGTATCACGTTCTCATTGCCTTTCTCCGCCGCCCAGGATAATGGGGTCCGACCTTCGTTGTCTTCGGAATCCACATCTACTCCCTCCTTCGCCAGCAGCAGCTGTACCACGCTCTCATTGCGTTCCGCCGCCGCTTTAGCTAATGGGGTCCGACCACCTTTGTCTCTGGAATTCACATCTACTCCCTCCTGAGCCATCAACAGCTGTACCACCCTCTTAGAGCCAACTCTCGCCGCCCAGGTTAATGGCGTCTGACCTATGTTGTCTCTGGAATCCACCTCCACTCCCTCCTTTGCCAGCAGCAGCTCTACCACCTTCTTATGGCCGAAGATTGCCGCCCGGGATAATGGGGTACAGCCTGCGTTGTCTCTGGAATTCACATCTACTCCCTTCTTGGCTAGCAGCAGCTGTACCACCTTCCAATGGCCTTTCTCCGCCGCCCAGGATAATGGTGTCCTACCTCCGTTGGCTCTGGAATCCACATCTACTCTCTCCTTCGCCAGCAGCAGCTGTATCACGTTCTCATTGCCTTTCACCGCCGCCCAGGATAATGGGGTCCGACCTTCGTCGTCTTCGGAATCCACATCTACTCCCTCCTTCGCCAGCAGCAGCTGTACCACCTTCTCATGGCCGTACTCCGCCGCCCAGGATAATGGGGTCTGACCTCCGTTGTCTCTGGAATCCACATCTACTCCCTTCTTGGCTAGCAGCAGCTGTACCACCTTCCAATGGCCTTTCTCCGCCGCCCAGGATAATGGTGTCCTACCTCCGTTGGCTCTGGAATCCACATCTACTCCCTCAGCCAGCAGCAGCTGTACCACCTTCTCATGGCCACAAATCGACGCCCAGGATAATGGGGTCCGACCTTTGTTGTCTGTGGAATTCACTTCCACTCCCTCCTTCGCCAGCAGCAGCTGTACCACCTTCTCACTGCCATTCCCCGCCGCCCAGGATAATGGGGTCCGACCGCCGTTGTCTTTGGAATTCACCTCCGCTCCCTCGTTCGCCAGCAGCAACTGTACCATCTTCTCACTGCCATTCCCCGCCGCCCAGGATAATGGGGTCCGACCGTTCTCATTCCGGGAATTCAACTGCTCATTTGAGGCGCTCAACACAAGCCTGGAGAGATGGTGTATCTCGTAATAGCAGGCTACCCATAGCGGGGAGACTACCCCATACCTTTCCATTGATGCTGGGAAATCTAAGTTCTCGGTGACGGTGGTGTAGCCCCATGCTTTGTAGTGCTCGGAGGGTTCTAGAAACCGGGTACAAAGACCTTCCAGCAACCCAGAAGTAACCTCTGATAGGCGAACATGCGCTGCCCAATGCTCCGCGGCGTAGGAATATATGTGTTGGGTCATGGCGTACTTGTCCTGATGGTAGTGATACAGTAGCACTGTAAGGCAAACCTCGGCTATAAATCTATGGCCAATGCTTTCTTTGAATCCACTTTGGGAAGGTAGGAATTCTTGGACCGAGAAATGCGCGAACCGAAAGGTGTTCAGTGTTTCGTCATGTATTACGAGGTTCTTGCACAGTCCCAAGATCATTGGTATCGTCCAACCCCGCCCGTCCTTTAAAGTATCCTTCCCGCGGTCTACCGCAAGAGCCTGGATGATTGTTTCGGTTGTACAGACTCCTTGCGCGTATAGCAACCACTTCAAGATGATTTTAGCGACGCGGTAGGAATCTTCGTCCTGGGCCTTAATCCTCTCCATTACCTGGAGATATGTCTCCTTTAACGTTGTGGGCATACGAGCGAGTGCTAGTTTTACACCTTCAACGGTTCGCGCAGCGCACAACGCCATGATCTGCAGGTTGACCCACATGAACCTAAAATATCACTTTAGCTGGTCTTCGAGCTGTACGCAACTGTGTGTGTGTGTGTGTGGGGGGGGAGGGATACATACATTCCGTTCGCTTTATCCTCCAGCGTGGACTTTATCTCGGATTTGAGCTCTGGCGTAATGTTTCCGTCTAACAGTAACTCGTATTCGCAGGGAAAATTACTCCTATCACACCGTTGATTGAGTTGTATGTCGATATAGAGCTTGATGTCGGCAAGGTTATCCTTAGCATCAATATAGTGATATGGACCCAAAGAAAAGAACTGGTTGATGTCATCATCATATCTACTAGTGACAACGATCTTGACTCGGGCAGCCTTCTTGGCGATGCTGTGTAAGGAAAAAAATAATTTCCTGCGTGTCTGTACATCGCATTCATCAAGTGCATCCACAATGATTGTGGTGGACTGGTATTTTTCGGAGAGTCGTATAACTAGGTCAGTGCTCTCATCAGAGCTAAGGGCACCTCTCGCAGAACCCTTCGCCTCTCTCTTCCTGTAAATACCCTCAATGAGTGTGGAAACGTCTTCCTCTCCTATTCCCTTGACGCAGAATTGCTTCACGAGTGAGCGGAGAATGGAATCAGTGCTCCTTCTGTCGGGCTCCTTGTAATTGCAGTAGAAGTATGCCACCACGTGATCTTCGCTTTTTGATAGATTCTCAAAGTTATCGACGATAAAGGAACTATGAGGAGTTAGAGCAATGGCCAAACGGCTATTGGGGCGACTAGCCTTACGCGAGAATTGTTTTACCAAAGCCAGCTAGTTTCGAGCGTTAGTGCCGTTCTGTATCTGAGGCGGGATATCGCTTCATACCGTCTGCACGCAACCAAAGAATCGAGTTCACCTCCGACTCTCCCCACTTGATGAAGCGTTGGTTCTCTAGCAGCCAGGAGCCTGTACCAGATAGGCGGCGCTGCACTGACAGAAGATGGTGACTCTCGTACTCGACGCTTGAGAGCCAACCCAAGATCGCTAATCGTCTATTGTCTGTCACACTTAGCCAATGTTCCAGACTAATGGTATCTTCTCAACTAATACGTACACTCAACCTTTGTGTATATCAATTCGGCCACACGCTTCGTCTCATCAATTGGACTCCGTACTCTTCGCAAAAGCACTCGGAGATGCGTCATGTTGTTGTCCTGGTCTTGGGAGCAGTTAGCCACTCCCAGAAGGAAGGCGGGATATGATGAAACGAGGGCTTTGAACCTTCTCTCTCCGCAACCTCTATCCTTTCGTTAAGGGTCTTTTCCTTAGATTCGATTTCGCTCAGCATATGCCCCTTTTCCTGGGAAAAGCTCCTGACAACCCGACCTAGTTCAATTTAAGTTATTAAGCTTCTTCCATATTCATAGTGCTAAAAAATCAGAGCCTACCTCCCGTAAATTTATCGAGATAGCTGCTAGTTTTGCGGAGATATTTCAATATAGATACATAGAGATCAACAAAAGAGTCGTAGAGATCCTTTGATATGCTAAATACGGTGTTGCAATATAGCTTCTCGTATATCTCGCAGCAGCAGAGGACTTTCACTAGGTACTCTAGGCTGTCGGAGACAGCGCGCATCCGATCGGCATATGCAGTCCCAACCTAAGCTTGTTAATAGAATGCCTCCTCCTACGATTTCTAAACCAGTTTACCTACCTTCAAAAGCCCACGGAGACCCGCCCATGCTAGGGCAACAATATCAGGATGTTTTTGAATAGCCAAGCTACCAATGGGTGCATATTCTTTGAGCTGTACCAGAAGCGTATCAATGATAAAGACCTTTTTGTCACCTTTATTATAGAACCAGCGCTTATTATCGCAGTTCTCGTTTTTCTCCTCCACTTCATTGATTAGGCAATCAACCAGTGAGTCCCCGAGAAACATTTCATCTCTAGGGGAACTATTTTTGCCTTCTTGGGCTCGAAATATACTAAATGCCTTTCCCCACAGGATTGACGCCTCCCTGAGTCCTCTCATTAGTTAAGGTCGCTAACCGGTGCTAAGAGAGTGGGATATCTACTTCTTAGCTTTGTATTCATATAGTTGTAGTTCCGTCTGCGGCTCAAAGGGTTGCGGTTTAGAGACTGTTGGGCCGGCTGCGGGGTCTCTCGTATGTGGAGTACATATTGCAGCGTTATCAGAGGTAGAGGGAGGTAAGGCGTCCGAAAGATTTGTAGTGGATCTGGTGTGAGTGGGTTCATTCTTTGAAGCTTGGTCCGTCCGACGGAGAGAATTACTAGAGAGGTACTTCTCCTGTTCAAGATTGGAAAACCATACCATCATATCTCCACCGAGGTTAAGATCAGGGATATTCAAATTCATGTCATGTTCTGCCTGACAGCGCTTGGAGTGATTTAAATCAATCTCTTCTTCAGGACGGCTGCGAAAGCCACGTAGTCGATCATGCCCGTGGTAAATACCCGGGATGTCCATTCTAGCACCATGAAACGTTAAGAGTTTCAGCATACGAATATCCTTTGTAGACATTCGCGGGAGAGCTTTTGTCATTCCTTCGATATTGCACTGGTGGTCTTCCGCGTTCGGATTAGCCTGTCCGATTGTTAGGAGGATTGATACAAGTGAGTGCTCATTCCTAGAGACAGCAAGTCGGAGTAGACTGTTCACTGTAGCCTGATCTTTAAACCTTGCTTGATCTAAGAGGATCTCTTAGTATATGTATCAGATAGTAACGATAGTCACCATACTGGACGCTGTACTGTTTTGTTGGAAGACATACCGAGATGATCTATCAGTTTACTGAAGCGGGTGAGAACAGTAGTATAGGTATGGTCTTGAGGGTGTCGAAACTTTACAAGAGTTGAGTGATCTCCTTCCCCACCTAACACTTCCTCAATATTGGAGGGCAGGTTCAGGATAGAACAATCTTTCTCAACAGCGGTGTAGTAGGGACCGGTTCTGGCCCATACACCCGTTTCTGGATCCTGACCATAGATCTATTTCAATATCCGTTCCATCATGTTCATTTGGAGATATAAAACATTCGAGGGACATACCATTTTTAGCCCCCTTGTCTGGAATAGCTCGTGAAAGCTCACGACTCTAAAGTGTTCCTCTTCAGTGTAGCGTGTGAAGGACAGAAGGTCTACTGCCTCCTGTCCCCTTCCGATTGCGTCGACAAGGTCTAGCCGCGGAGATCCATCTCCAACCATCTCCCGTATATCATCAAAAAGCATGCCCCGATGTGGGGTGGCGAAGAAAACGATAGCTTTTGTCATTTTGAACAGATTTCCTTTACGCTGTGGACTTTCTCTATCTTCAACCAACGCCTTTTTACTTCAATCAGCTACTATATATGTAAAGTGCTTAACGCGAGGGTGAGAAACTCAGTGTGATTTATAACTATGGTGGCACGTAGTTTCCACCCGGGGGTTGTAAGTGCTACTCGTTCGGGGGCTCGAGTGTATAGAACGCCTACTACAATCCTGTGTTTCTGACTTACCTTCGCTATAATAATTCCTCCAAAGCTGTGTCCAACAAGTGCTACAGGACGCTCCTGCTCCATCGCCCTGAGATTAGCGTATTCCATAGAAATCCCGGTCGTTTACCCCATTTCCACACCCACGGCCCACCAGTGCTGGCCATAGTTGTGTAATTAGGAGATGAATCCACAAACCTCACATCCTTTCCTTGCTTTGTATATCTCCTCCAAGAACCCAACACTATAGTCGGAGAGTGTGTGCATACCGGGCTCGCTCAGACTCGAGTTGTAGCCATAGATCATTGTTCTGCAGTCAGGCCTATCACTTTGAAAGAAGTGGCGCAACCACATCTTCTTCCGACCCTCACTATTCGCATTCCCAGCCCACGAACCGTATGCGTGTCCATTGAGACCAGATATTGCGATGACACTAACTCTGTCATCAGCTTCCCTGTGACTCTCCGAAGATAAAGATTGGAAGATATGACTGAAGAGAATTTATATACTCTAGTTTAATATCGGCAAGCGGTGTATACAGTTGGGTGAGTCCATAAAAGTTCTTATCGATGAAAACATCGCAACCCGGCGAAATTTCAAATTCATACGTCTCGTTACTTCTCAGCTTACTGAGCGAGTGAGGGGGTTTGGGACGAAAGTGGATAATGGCGGTTTTCGCTGTCTTTGGATTGTAGCAACACTCAACGAGCGTGCTCCGTTCTTTGTCTATGGTAATAGGACCCTCGTCAAGGAACCTCTTCAGTATGGCCTGGGCGAGGCCGTGGATATCTGCGGCGACGGGTATCTGCCTCACCCGGAAGCACAAGTCGATAGACATTTTTGCAGGCCGAATTTGACGCTCGGTATAACCTGTGGGTGGTGCACCGGAGTTGAGCTTGAAGAAATTAGCGGTGGTTTTGTAACAGAGGTTATCTCTCTCCTGTGCGGGGGTGTTGAGCCTTAATCATATCACAGCCAATAACATTACTTGACCAATAAGACTGGTCCGTGCGCGAATCACTGGAACGCGGCTCTCGGTTCACCCGCCTCCTACAAACAAACAACTACCACTTACCATTCACCGACTCTACCGCCCCAGGAAATGCATCGCATAATGTATCCATAATAAATCGTATATACATGATGCCCGTATCCGGGTGGCTATTGCATCGAAAAATACATACATCGCATATTACATCGCAGTCTCCTTTTGCCAAGACTTCGATTATAAATGAGCAGCGCTGGGCTTTTTTTTGTTTACCTAGCAGCGCTGAGCTTCCCTACAATCAAGATATGAAATACATCATTAAAGGCATCAGTAAATGGATCGGTAAATGGATCGGTAAATGGATCGGTAAAGGGATTAGGAAAAAAAGGCATGTGGTGGGATTGAACATCAAGCATTCCGGTCATCTAACTTGAATCTGGCGGTTTTTTTTTTTTTAAATCAGTGTTTCATTTATTTCTGGGTACAAGAATATCGCATGGAGCCTAGGCTATGGCGTGAACAACACCCCTCCCCTACCTAACCGCCGAAGAGAAGACAACAAAAGGAAAAAAAGAAGTTGAAGGAAATGTACATGAAGCAGACGCTGAGAAAGGCCCTGACATCCTCCTACCGGCCAGCAAACTTAAGAAATTCGGTCGTCCCCATAAGGGGCAGTATACTTTCGTACCAGCTAAGCAATTTATGACAGGACATAGGAGAGAAGAGAAGGAGAGAGGCGAGCGTAGAGTGGGACAATTTGGGTGTTATGAGAGTGACGTTACTTTAGCGTAGGCCTAGGCCGAGCTGGATGAGAGGGAGGTGAGGTCGGAGTCTGATGAAAGGTCGTAGGGGGGTGACTTGGGGGGGCCCATTTGTGGGGGGTACCCGGTCTTGGTGGCCCTTATGTAGGAGGAGAGGGCGGCTAGTGCAGATGGTGGGGACCAGAGGTCGTCGAGGGATCTTGCAAAGGGTATGTGGATTGTCCTTTGGAGGTTGCGCTCGGGGCAGCGTAGTATGGCGTGTTCGATGTCTTCGTCTTCGAGGAGGCATCTGGGGCATGTTGGGGGGAGGTCCTGGGACATCCATGTTGGGTGTGCCGCTAAGTAGCTTTTGTGGGCGCGCATTTGGCATATGCGTCCTGCGATGAAGCGATCGAGTTTGAGGTGAGGATGTGGGCGTGTGCTGATGGGGAACTTGTAGTAGTCTGGGAGGGGGTTATTCCTCCAGATTTGCATGGTGTCTCTTTTTATGGAGAGTGCCAGGCCTGGGTGTATTATGTTGGGGTTTTGGGCGAAGGTGGGGGAGTTGGTGAGTAGTGTGTGGCAGAGTTCGTCTATGGGGAGGCGCGCGACCCCTTTCCTGGTGGAGTTCCAGTTTACGGGGGGGTTTGGGCGCCCTCTTAGCAGGTGCCGGTGGGAGGTCTCTCTGTAGTTGGAGATGGTGTAGAATGAGTCTGGGGTGCGGGCGGTGACTGGGTTGTAGGCGGGGGACGCGGCTTGGATTCTTGCGGCGTACCTGATGCGTAGGGAGGGTATGTAGAGGGCGAGCGGTGGGAATGATGTCTCGGCTTGAAGTATGGTGAGGGGGGTTGATCTGAAGCAGTTGGTGATCCACCTGAGGACTGAATGCCAGGTGGTTTCGAGCCTTTTGAGGGCCCGTGCAGTGGGAATGAGGACGGAGGCGCCGTAGGTGAGCATGGGAAGGATTGCCATCACTGCGAGTCGGCGGCAGTTGAGGGGAGTGAGGCCTTTGCCAGCGGAGGCGAAGCCTCTGATGATGGCGAAGGAGGCTTGTGCTGAGGCGCACCTTTTGGAGAAGTGGTTGAAGGTGTTGAGGTTGTCGGTGAGCTGGAGGCCCAGCCAGCGGATCTCCCTTTTGGGGCTGAGAGGAGTCCGGTTGAGGGTGATGGGAAGCGTGGAGGGCTCGCTTCTGTCGGCACTGGTGCGCCAGTGGATGAGGTCTGTTTTGGGGAGGGAGAAGTGGATGTTGCGTGGGGTGCCTGTGTCTGTTGCTTTCAGGTAGGCGTTTTCTAGGAGTGTGATGTTTTGTTGGTGGGATGGGGAGGCGACGGTGAAGGCGAAGTCGTCCACATAGGAGATGGTGATGCCGGGAACGGGGTCTATGTGTAGGGGTGCTACGTAGATGCAGAATAGGAGTGGTGAGATGGGGGAGCCCTGAGGGACTCCGACAGCTACCGGGAGGGAGGCTCGGGGGCCCCCCGGGAAGAGGAGTGTGCACTTGCGGTCTGATAGGAATGAGAGGACCCACTGGACCATGTATGCGGGTGTGTTTTTGCTGCGGAGGGTGTCTGCGAGGGTGGAGGGGACGACATGGTCGAAGCCTCCTTTGACGTCTAGGAAGAGGGAGGAGACTTTTAGGCCGCTGCGCTGGAGGAGCCTGACTTCGTGTAGGAGTGTTGTTGCTGCGTCTGCTGTGGAGAGTCCTTTGATCGAGCCGCACTGATGTGGGTGAATAAGGCGTGCTGAGGAGGCGAATGTGTGGAGGCGGTATGTCATTATCCGTTCGAGGATCTTTGAGACCGTCTCAAGGAGGACAATGATTCGATATGCGGCAGGGGAGTTATAGTCTGGCTTGTTGGGCTTGGGGAGGATGACGCCCAGTGCGCTTTTCAGTGCTATTGGGTGATATCCGCTTCGGAGGAGGGGCGTGAGGAGTTGTGGGATGAGGGCGGGGTTTCCTTGGTGGATTCTTTTCCAGGCTACCGGTGGGAAGGTATCCGGGCCTGGTGCTGAGTTGTTCGAGGAGGCAGCGAGGGCTTTGGTTACCTCGATCGCTGTTACCTCGGGGGTGTTGGGGAAGAAACCTGGTTGAGGTGCTGGGGTGGGGTTTGGTTGGGGGGGGAAGAAGTGGGAAATGAGGGCTTGGTTAACTTCTGTGGGGGAGGAGGCGTTGGGGAACTTTGGGAGTTTAGTCTCTTTGTTCCGGGTTGAGGATTTTCTGAGAGCCCAGACTTGTTGGGAGTCGGCCTGGGCTATGTAGTCGTTCCAGTGTCTCTTCTTGGCTTCTTGGATGGCCGAGAAGTATGCGTTGCGGGTGGCTTTATATTCGAAGGGGGGAGACATCCCCTTTTTGTAGGCTCTGGCGACGGAGTTAAAAACGGGTCGGAGTGTTGTGAGGTGAGGGGACCACCACGCCTTCGACCACGAGGATGGCCTCTTGATCGGGGTGGCGGCCAGTACTGGGTCGGTGATGGCTGCTAAGGCGCTCCCGAACCAGTGATCGATGGGGTATGAGATCGGGGGGAGGGTGGTCTGGCGAAGGGTGTCCTGGATCTCAGTCCACGGGGCCTTTTTCCAGTCGGGGGCGTGTGAGGGGGTGGAGGTCATGCTGGGCGAGAGTGTGAATTGGAGTTTTATCGGGGTGTGATCTGAGCCGGCGTTGGGGAGCCGGTTGGACCATGAGTGGAAGAGTCTGAGGGCCGGGGGGTTGGCGAAGGCTAGGTCGATGACTCCATGTCTTTGGAGCGGGTTGGGGGATATGCGGGTGAATCTGCCGGGTATGTTGAGTAGGGAGTAGCCGCGGGTGGCGGCCGTTGTGAAGTAGGGGGCGGAGAGGGACTCCTCTCTCCTGTTGATCAGTCGGAGGGGGCCGGTGCGTATGTTGTGGATGTTGAGGTCCCCGCATACGATGGAGGGGTTATTGGTATTGCGGAAGATGATGTCCGGGGGGATTGATCTTCTGTTTGATGTGATGTGTCGGTTGTAGGCATTTATTATTTCGAGTTGTGCCGGGAGGGAGGGGGTATTGTCGTTTTTCCAGTAGGCGGCGATGCCGAAGATGTCGCCTCTGCCAAAGTTGATGGGGAAGTATGAGATGCTGTTCAGGAAGTCGAGGTGTATGTAGAAGGCTACGGATACGGGTTCGTCTTCTGACGTGGGAGGGTAGACGCATTCGTAGCCTGGGGCGTTGAGGGGGTGGTTTCGGATGGTGAAGGGTTCCTGGACGGCTACTATCTGGGGGGGGCGTGCTTTGGAGAAGGAAGAGAAGAGGGAGAGGAAAACTGCGTTGCTTTTGGCGCAGTTGAGCTGGATGATTGAAAGGAAATTGCTGGAAGGATCTCCGCTGGATATGTCTGAATTATGTGTGGTCGATCGGGGGGGGGAGGAGGGGAGTGAAGAGGAGCGGGCCGGCATTAATGCGTCATGGGCATGTCCTCTTCCACTGGTCCTGTTAGAGGGGTAGTGGCTACTGATGTGGACGATGTGGGGATGGGCTGGGGTGGGTTGGATGAGTGGGGGGGGATGGTGGTCGCTGGGGGTAGTGGCTCAGTGGCCTGGGTGCGGGTGCGGGTGCGGGCAGTGCGTGCAGGGCAGTCTTTGGATGAGGCCGTATGGGGCTCTCCGCAGTTGATGCATTTGGGGTTGAAGGCGGGGCAGCAGTCGATGACAGGTTTGAGGTTGCCCTCTCTAGGGCAGGCCTGGTTGGTGCAGCGGTGGTCTTTGCGGAGGTGGGTGCCTGAGCAGATTGGGCATGTGGGGGAGGATGCCTGGCATCCTTCGGTAGCGTGCCCTAGGCGGGAGCACTTGCGGCAGAGGGTGGTGGGGGACGCGGGCCATAGCTTATTGCAGCGGCGGTTGCGTCCGAAGAGACGGACTTGGTCTCCGATCTTCTCCGTGTCTTCGATGGGGACGGAGATGACGATGGTGGTTGTGTTTTTACCGACCCTGTTCTCGGGTCTGGTGAGGTAGCGGGCCTTGGCGACCGTGGCTCCAGTGGTGAGGGCGATTGCCTCTGCGATGTGGGGGGTGAAGAGGGTTTCTGGTACGTCGAGGGCGAACATGGGGACGTTGTGGATGGCGTAGTCGGTGTTGGTGGGGGCGAGTTGGAACCCTTTGAATGGGTTGTCAGTTGCGTTGCAGGCGAGGTCTAGGACTGCAAGGAGTCCCGGGAAGTACTGGGCGATATCTTTGGCTGGGGTGGAGGGGGATGCGGTGCAGGTGACCGTGCCGTTGCGGTTTACCTGTACTTGGAGGTTTGTGTGGGGGTGGGAGAGTCCAGCTTGGGCCAGGACCCTGCCGAGCTGCGAGGGGAGGTTGGCTTCAAGTTCTTGGTGGTTCTTGAAGGGGGCGGGGTTGGTTCTGGTGGCGAAAAATCGGCGTTGGGCGGCAGGGAGGTTGTTGGTCGTCTGGGGTTGGGCGGGTTTGCGGGAGTTGGGGGTTTGGACGGTGGGGCGGGGG